>OZ026567.1:4032349-4077349 GCA_964020155.1 Chondrilla cf. caribensis
CCACTGGTTCACCTACCACTGGTTCATCTACCACTGCTTCATCTACCACTGGTTCATCTACCACTGGTTCATCTACCACTGGTTCATCTACCACTGGTTCATCTACCACTGGTTCATCTACCACTGGTTCATCTACCACTGGTTCACCTACCACTGGTTCATCTACCACTGTTTCATCTACCACTGGTTCATCTGCTACCTACTCTCATTTGCTCTCAATACCAAATTCGAACGCATTTGAAAGCGTAACAACGATTTCGGATAATTTACCGAATTTGTTAATCTTTTACAATTTTCCTCATGAACTGTGTCAGATCAATGGCAATTTGCTGAGTGTTGGTGAAGTGGAGTAGGTTGTAAGCTTACACAGTGGAGCCTGTATTAAAGACCATCTTTACACTAAGACCACCTGTCCCAAGTGACCACTCTTGAACTATCCAATACATACTCTCAACTACACTGATACACCTCTGTATGAAAACCACCTGTCCCAAGTGACCACTCTTGAACTATCCAATACATACTCTCAACTATACTGATACACCTCTGTATGAAAACCACCTGTCCCAAGTGACCACTCTTGAACTATCCAATACATACTCTCAACTACACTGATACACCTCTGTATGAAGACCACCTGTCCTAAGTGACCACTCTTGAACTATCCAATACATAATCTCAACTACACTGATACACCTCTGTATGAACACCACCTGTCCCAAGTGACCACTCTTGAACTATCCAACACATAATCCTAAGTACACTGATACACCTCTGTATGAAGACCACCTGTCCTAAGTGACCACTCTTGAACTATCCAATACATACTCTCAACTATACTGATACACCTCTGTATGAAAACCACCTGTCCCAAGTGACCACTCTTGAACTATCCAACACATACTCTCAACTACACTGATCCACCTCTGTATGAAGACCACCTGTCTACAGAGACCACATTTTCTTGGTCCCCAGGGTGGTCTTTGTAGACAGGCTCCACTGTAGTGTACATGGTTGAGGTGTAGTATGTACATATGTTCATGGAATACATTGTTGAGATTTTTTCATCGTTTCAGTTTCATATAAGAGATTGTGTACCCGGAACAACTTAGGAAAACTGAAGAACTCCAAAATTTTCATATAATATTTCTGGTTTGTACGTCAGTTGCCCAATCAACACAACATACATACAAAGGGCATACTGTACATGGTGCGTGTGTGTATGTGTGTGTGTATGTGTGTGTGTGTGTGTGTGTGTGTGTGTGTGTGTGTGTGTGTGTGTGTGTGTGCGTGTGCGCACGTGTTTTTGCGTATTTGTGTATGTGAGCGCGCGTGAGTGTGTGTGTTTGTGTGCATTTGTGTTTTTATGTATCCATGTGCGTGTGTGTGTGTGAGTGTGTGAGAGAGAGAGATAGATGTAGGATTGTTATAAAGAGAACCCAAAGCTGATCCCAGCTCCAAGGGACTGACGTAGGTTTTGAATTTCAGGCACCATTTCCTCTGGAAGGGGTCAATACAAATCCAGTGACCCCCACCCCCACCCCTTGCCCATTGGCCCATACTATGTACTTACAGGTGGGAAGAGAGGGAATGTTGCCCACCTTGAAAAATGTCACAACTTGTGTTACAAAAGACCTACTTGTTGAATCACACAGGTTTGCACTTGGATATTGCCATAACTGTGGGTATTCCCCCATCATCTTCAAGAATCCTGTGAAAAACTTTCCTGTGAAGTTTTCCACTTGAAGAAACCCTCTTTACATGGTTCAGTAGAGGCCAGTTCCAGTCACACTACATACCAGTGCACATGTGCGTATAACATGTGTATAACATTACATGTTACATGATAAGAATATCCATAATCCATCCAAGTGTACTGTATGTATGTACATATGTGTATGTCTGTGTACTATGTATGTGTGCATGTGTCTACAAGTGTGTGTGTGTGTGTGTGTGTGTGTGTGTGTGTGTGTGTGTGTGTGTGTGTGTGTTGTGTGTGTGTGTGTGTGTGTGTGAGTTGTGAGTTGTATGTGTGTGTGTTGTGTGTGTGTGTGTGTGTGAGTTGTGTGTGTGTGTGTGTGTGTGTGTGTGTGTGTGTGTGTGCGTGTGTGTGTGTGTGTGAGTTGTGTGTGTGTGAGTTGTGTGTGTGTGTGTGTGTGCGTGTGTGAGTTGTGTGTGTGTGTGTGTGTGTGTGTGTGTGTGTGTGTGTGTGTGTGTGTGTGTCTACAAGTGTGTGTGTGTGTGTGTGTGTGTGTGTGTGTGTGTGTGTGTGTGTGTGTGTGTGTAGTGTGCAGTGTGTGCATATGCATAATATTGCTAATGGATCTATGCGCAAATGCATGCATGTGTATATGTACGTATACGTCTGTGCATAGGCATCACTATGTATATGTCCGTATGTGTGTTCATGTCTGTATGTGTGTTTCTGGGTGTATATTTCATAGGCCTTGTTAAATTGGTGTAGCTATGGACTCACTCATAGACAGTGTACTGTGTGACCGACTACCCTCCATCCTGTTTGTGAATGGCTGAATCCGTCACATTTCACAACACACGTGTGTTCTGGATGGGAAGCCTTGATAACACTGTCGCACGTACACACTATGCGAACATACACAAAGGAACGTACTCCTGTCACTAAACCGACACCAGTATACACCAAATGACATCCTACACTAGGTCTATGAGTGTATTGTGAGCATATACGATTTCGGGGACATTCGCGTATGCAGCCTCACACGCTAGTACGTTACTCACCATTGAATAAACGCATTGAGTTCATTGGATTTTACTTCTTTAACCTCCTTCCCTCGTCCTTGTACGGATACATACATTCTACATACACCCGGAGACCCAGATATGACAAGAATTTGCAATACAACTTTAATCTTCCGTAACGAGCGTCCATTTTGAGGCTTCAATTGCGGAAAAATTTGTTATATTGATTATCATGTAATAGTGATATGTATTGTTTAGTACATATTGTACAATATTATACGTTATTAATAGAGCTGGAATTTCTTATAAAATATAAATTGAAATCGGACGATCGTGAATATAGTTAAGATCCGGTGTTTGCAGAAGAGGTTAAAAACTAGAAGAAAAAAGACGAGACAACGCTGCGAGATCTTAGTCTGCTCGTGTTGAAGAAGCACCAAGTCGCTGACTGTGAGTTGAAGATATGGTGTACGTATGTTCGAGTTTCTGTTTGGCCAACTAGCGACCCTACCAAGTATAGCCATTGTTTTGTTCTATTCTTCCACGTTTCGCATATTTTGGTACACGGTCCTCGTAGGACGCTCGTCCTAAAAGCGCGCGTTTTGGGAATTTTATCAAGTGAAACGTCCAGTGTTTCTTGAAGAGAAATTTACGGTTCATACGAAGAGAGTATCAATGACTAAATTGTATTTTCCACGCGGTTCAGCACGACTGCGGGACAGCCATACCCGTTCGAGCGAGGCCGCTCACGGCTGCTGCGTTGCTGAGTGATTACAGGGCGGCAGCTTGTACTGGAGACGGGAAATATGAGTGACCTGTTCAATCGATCGTTTGTGATTTCACAGAAGTTGTTCGTCCTAATCAGTTGAAGTATAAAATTTATTTTTAGTATAGTTCGGGTTCACCACAAGTTGGCGCGCGGTAGGGACACCACACGGTACCACGCTGCAGAGTGTGACACGCCTATGCGCAGTGGTGATGTGGCTGTGGTTGGTGGTGTGATTCGGGGCTTATAGTGCTCATTTGCAATACGTGGACGGTGTCTGGTGTATGTAGAGGGACACACACACACACACACACAGAGAGAGAGAGAGATCCACTTGTCTGGTCTCTGACATAAACCTTGCATGATTACTCTCTGACTCAGCATTTACTCTCCCAATCCTCCTATGGGTTATCTCATTATCGAGGTGTAGCTAAAGGATCACATTTGCATGTTTTTTTAATGAAGTGATTGTGCCAATTTCCCCTCACTCACTACAGTCAGCAAACCACTTATTGTGCAAGCCTGCCACACACACACACACACACACACACACACACACACACACACACAGGCACTAACACATTTTTTACAATGAACTGTATTCATGTGTACTTCCCATTGTCCAATTCTCTGTGGTAAGAAAAACAAGTGAAGAAATGAATAAAATATGTTGTGTGCATATCTGTGTCAATGAGCTTACTCTGACAAATAATAAATAAAATGACCCGTTTGTAGTCAAATTTTGGCAGTTCTTGTTAGTCTGACAGAGTAGGGATGTGTTGGATTAACAAATACAGCAAAATAAATTCAAGTACAGATTGTTCTCGACAAGTAATGGTAGATTAGCACATATCTACTGATATCATTTCACTTGAGTGTTTGTACAGCTGCAGTTGTGGGAATTTTTTGATTTGCTGGTTCTCATGTTACACTTGCAATTCTGTTGGTTGAGTTGTAATACAGAGTTATACAGGAGTATACTGACCTCTCAGCCATAGGCAATTGTCCTATAGAATCTCTCCATGCACTGTGGTCACGTACTGTGTATGCTGTTGTGGGTAGGGAGTGTATGCATATGTATACACACATGTATATTATTACGTGCACAATTGTGTGGATTTCATTGTTGTAGACCAACTTTACATACATAGTTGAACAAGAGTATACTGACCAGGAGTGTGTACTAACCAGGAGTATACTGACCAGGAGTGTGTACTAACCAGGAGTGTGTACTAACCGGGAGTGTGTACTAACCGGGAGTGTGTACTGACCGGGAGCGTGTACTGACCGGGAGCGTGTACTGACCGGGAGCGTGTACTGACCGGGAGCGTGTACTGACCGGGAGCGTGTACTGACCGGGAGCGTGTACTGACCGGGAGCGTGTACTGACCGGGAGCGTGTACTAACCGGGAGCGTGTACTAGCCGGGAGTGTGTACCAACCAGGAGTGTGTACTAACCAGGAGTGTGTACCTACCTGGAGTGTGTACTAACCAGGAGTATGTACTAACCGGGAGCGTGTACTAACCGGGAGTGTGTACTAACCGGGAGCGTGTACTGACCGGGAGCGTGTACTGACCGGGAGCGTGTACTGACCGGGAGCGTGTACTGACCGGGAGCGTGTACTGACCGGGAGCGTGTACTGACCGGGAGCGTGTACTGACCGGGAGCGTGTACTGACCGGGAGCGTGTACTAATCGGGAGTGTGTACTAACCGGGAGTGTGTACTAACTGGAAGTGTGTGCTAACCGGGAGTGTGTACTAGCCAAGAGTGTGTACCAACCAGGAGTGTGTATTAACCAGGAGTGTGTACTAACCAGGAGTGTGTACCTACCTGGAGTGTGTACTAACCAGGAGTATGTACTAACCAGGAGTGTGTACTAGCCAGGAGTGTGTACTAACCGGGAGTGTGTACTTACCAGGAGTGTGTATTAACCAGGAGTGTGTACTAACCAGGAGTGTGTACCTACCTGGAGTGTGTACTAACCAGGAGTGTGTACTAGCCAGGAGTGTGTACTAACCAGGAGTGTGTACTTACCAGGTGTGTGTACTTACCAGGTGTGTGTTTTATCCATTCTTACTGAGCAGTTTACACTGCAACTAAGAGGTGACCATTTGTACCACCATTTGCGGTCTTGATGCAAACTTTAGTAATTTACACACTTATGTAGTGGTGGTCAATTTGCTAGACTATTTGAATATGGATGTACAAATTCTACACAGTTGCAACAATGCTAAGTACTTTTGGGCAGATCTCTATTTTAGGCCTACTATCAAAACACAAACATGAGATGTTGTCCTAGGTATGACCATGTGCTGCTCATAGCCACTTATGGTAGTGTCTGTGAACACATTCCATGACAACAAGTACGTTTAGTACTACGTTATGGTGATGTGTGAAAGTGGTTTTTCAGTGTTTGCTGTGCGTGTGTGTGTGTGTGTGTGTGGATGGATGGATGGAGGTGTGTTGGTATGGGTAGAAGTGGAATATATTCTACCACGTTCACATGCAAGTCATGTGTATACATGTGAGACATGTATTAAACGTGTAGGGAATGTATTGAACACGTAGGCATGCACAGATCTTGTTCTTGGATACATGTACACAAGTCAGTGTTGTGGTGTGCGGTGTGGGGATCAGGTCACGGATGTGCAAATAGCTTAGGTTGAGAAATCCGATCTTGAGATTTGTGACTACCATATCAATGAACCATTCCTCTGAAGCCTTCATTCCACTGAAGTAGTGTGTGGTGCTCATGAGACACTCATTCTTCACTGTGATAGTGGTGATGATTGCAGTGGACTACACTTAAAGGCCACCTCAGTATTACGACCACTGTTTTCTAGCCCCAGAAATTCCCGTACTGTATTGCTATGGAGACTTTCGATAACACAATTAGGACCGCCTCACTAATGAGACCACTTCAACTGGTCCCATAGGTGGTCTCAATTGTGAGGTTATACTGTACTTAAACTGGTCCCATAGGTGGTCTCAATTGTGAGGTTCTACTGTACTTCAACTGGTCCCATAGGTGGTCTCAATTGTGAGGTTCTACTGTACTACAACTGGTCCCATAGGTGGTCTCAATTGTGAGGTTCTACTGTACTTCAACTGGTCCCATAGGTGGTCTCAATTGTGAGGTTTCTACTGTATTGTAATTGCTGCTTATTGGATAAGTCTGTTAGTAAACCTTAGGCATGAGTTTGTCATAATTGAAAAACTGAATTTTCTGTGAGAATTTCCTGCAGGAGCTATGTTTTGTTGAGGTTCACTGAACTTATATTGTTTCTGTAGTTGAATAGTAACTCTTTGCTTGCACTTCGCTACTTTTATAGAAGCCCTTCCTGTGGAAGCCGCTGGTGTGTGAATTGTGGTGTATTTTCTCACGCATTCTTGTGAGGACTCTTCAGTTCTCCTGCTCTTATAAACAGGTGGTTATGTGAGTCATGTGACTTTCACATGACTTAACCCCCAATTCAACTGACAACAGATGAAGACTGTTGAGTCTTCTAGAGCTGCCAAACCGCTGATGTTCTGTGTGTTGTGTGCGATAAGTACCTCAAAGTCTGTTACAGTACCATTCACAAAGTGCTAACCTGCCAGGTTTCCATAGTCCTTATGCACAAGTTATGAAATCATAGGAGAAAGAGAGTTATTTTATTTAATGTTAACAGGACTATTTCCACTCTCCCACAATCACAACACTAGGAGTGTTTGATAAATGGGACATTGTCAAGAAGACAGTGGTCCAAGTAGAGACTGCCCCTCCAAATAGTGACTCTTGACTCCTGCGTATCGAGATGTGTATGTAGGTGGTGTTCTCGTGTGTACAGCTTGTGTTTGGACTGGGGAATTTGTGAAATGTGGAATTGGTACTGGGTGCCTGTCAGAATAGTCAATGGCTAAAGGCTCCCCAGTCTAAATAAGATACCCTGATAACTCTGATACATGCATGGAGAATCATAGAGCCAAGGGTAGTTAATGGAGACACTTGTACGTGTGTGAACAGCAACTTGCAGTGGAGGGATGTTAGATGTGGGGGTGGGGGCTACCAGGGATACCTATCGTCCTTGTGCTATTTCATTCTGAGTGAAGCCCTACATATGCAAGTGACCTTTAGGCAAAGCTGTCTTTTCAATTAAATCGCCAAGTTAAGCAGTATGAATGTGTGTGCTCTTCGTATGCTAATTCCTTTCAAATGCCTATAGATTTTGCATCTCTGTATTGCCCCTTCCTCAAGGTTTCCTGTTTTTTTTTTCTATTGCATTGAAGTCTATTTATGGCTCTGTTTGAAGAGGGTATTGGTGCAAGGTTGTGACAGATTTTGTGGTTCCATTCAAAGTTTGCTGCTTTGTACTCCGTACCCTCACTGTTGGATTAGTATGCTACTTTGGCTTTGTGTTTAACTGCAATAGATCTGTGTGTGTGTGTGTGTGTGTGTGTGTGTGTGTGTGTGTGTGTGTGTGTGTGTGTGTGTGTGTGTATGTGTGTGTATGTGTGTGTGTGTGTGTGTGTGTGTGTGTGTGTGTGTGTGTGTTGGGGTAGACGTGTGTGTGTGCACGTGTGTGTTGGGTATGCATTGGGAGTGTGTGTGGGTGGGTATTGCACATGTGTGTTGCATATGCGTGTGTGAGTGTGTGTAAGTGGATATATTGGTCTTTATTTGGAGATATGTTAGCATTAGATGGTCCTATAGTAGTCCTCTGTATAAAGTGTATCATTGCTCAATGGTTGGTCTTTGTAGGAGGCTGTCTTTGGTACTAGTTTTACTATGGTTGAAAACTGTGTGATTTTCCAGCTGTTCTAAATCAAGTGGTGAAATCTTTGTTCTGTTCCTGTTAGTGTCAAGTGTTGTACTCAGAACTGACCTTGCTGTTGAAGGGAGAATTTTGTGTTTTCTCTCCCCTCAGAATTGTCAAACTCCCGTGGAAGATAACGTCGTACTACCATTGGCTGTAAATATGTTCTCACGGCGGTCCCAGTCCACTGTCATCCCTCCTCATCCTGAAACCAGTCATGGAGCTCCTGTTTCCATCTTGAACTCTGGACTTGCTTTTGCTTTGATGGAGGAGAAGGATGTTGTCAACCTGTTCAAGAAGTTGTCCGACACTCATATGCAATGTGAGTGTGTGTGTGTGCACTAAGCCTCACACATGCATACGCGCACCACATGCACGCACACACGCGCGCATATGCACACACACGCACACACATGCACGGACACGCACACACACACACACACACCACACACACACACACACACACACACACACACACCACACACACTTTCCTCTTAATTCATCTCTGTAGCAATGAACCACATGATGGAATGGGCAAAGGCCCAGTCCAGTCCTCTGTTTACTGTGATTTATGGCAAAGTTGCTGAGATGACGTGGATGTGGTCCCAGATATTGAGTGAAGCTTCTAACAAGGTAGTGTGTGTGTGGGGGGTGTGTGCATGTGTGCATGCATGCTCTCCCTTCCTCATGCTAATGTCTCAATGACCAGATGATAATCCAATAATCTCATGATTCAACACGATCATTACATTATGAATGTACACCAAAGGTATCCTGTGTGCACATGTATGTGATCTGGATTCTTTTGTTTACTGAATTTGTTCAAAGGTCAGGGAATTAAGCTTGCTTGACCCAAATAAGGAAGTGTTGTTTCCTGTCTGTAGCTTTTATCCTTCTGATACCAGAAAATGAATTTAATAACTCGGGTCTTTCCTGTTGAAGTAAATGTGCTTCTCATTTCTTGTACAGCTGGTGTAGTTGTGTGTGTACAGGTCATTGTACAGCTGGTGTAGTTGTGTGTGTACAGGTCATTGTACAGCTGGTATAGTTGTGTGTGTACAGGTCCTTGTACAGCTGGTGTAGTTGTGTGTGTACAGGTCCTTGTACAGCTGGTGTAGTTGTGTGTGTACAGGTCATTGTACAGCTGGTATAGGGGGGTGTACAGGTCATTGTACAGCTGGTGTAGTTGTGTGTGTACAGGTCATTGTACAGCTGGTATAGGGGGTGTGTGTGTACAGGTCATTGTATAGCTGGTGTAGTTGTGTGTGTACAGGTCATTGTACAGCTGGTATAGGGGGGGGGGTGTGTACAGGTCCTTGTACAGCTGGTGTAGTTGTGTGTGTACAGGTCATTGTACAGCTGGTATAGGGGGGGGTGTGTACAGGTCCTTGTACAGCTGGTGTAGTTGTGTGTGTACAGGTCATTGTACAGCTGGTATAGGGGGGAAGGGGTGTACAGGTCCTTGTACAGCTGGTGTTGGTCTATGTACGGGTCTTTGTACAGCTGGTGTTGGTATGTGTACAAGTCATTGTATAGCTGGTGTAGGTGGTTGTACATGTACAGGTCAATCTACTGTTGTTGTCCATAAATGTATGTACGTATGCTGGTGTACTTGTAGGTGTACAGGTCATCAATTCTCGTATACGTATGTCATGCAATAGATGTTTTGGATGACTGACTGTTGATAAACATGGTAAAGTGTGTTCGGTGATGTCAGACCACATTCAACCATGATACCATATTAGGTGTATTCTTGTCAGCAATTTGAAATATTTGGGGAAAGCCCTAGCAGTACATGCTCTGTCTTGTTGGCACTGTCTTTTTCTTCAGTTCATATCTCTGTTTCCTCTGTCCTTACTATGTGCATCTCCTTCCTTCATCTGTATCCCCTTCTCTCTCATCCTTCCTCCATCTGTATTTCCTTCTCTCTCTCATCCTTCCTCCATCTGTATTTCCTTCTCTCTCTCATCCTTCCTTTCATGTGTATTTCCTTCTCTCTCATCCTTCCTCCATCTGTATTTCCTTCTCTCTCATCCTTCCTTCATTTGTATTTCCTTCTCTCTCATCCTTCCATCATCTGTATTTCCTTCTCTCTCTCTCGTCCTTCCGTCATCTCTATTCCCAATTCTTGTCTTTCCTTCATCTCTCTCTTATTCACCCTTCATCTGTATGTCTCAGTCATTTTCTTCTGTACCTCCATCTTACTGCCTGTCTGCACTGTCCCTCATATAGTATGGAAACTATATCAAAATCCTTCAAGAAGTTTTCTCAGAAGAAAGGGCAATCGAAGAGACCCACAAAGCAGCCTGTTTTGCCCAGCAACAGGTCTCAAAAGCCCAGAAGAATGTAAGTCACACATGCATGCACGCACACAAACACACACACACACACACACACACACACACACACACAGACACACACACACGCGCGCACACACAGACGCACACACACACACACACACACACACACACACACACACACACATACACCTGTACCATTATGTGATATTTCATGCAGTTGGAGTCCCTAAAGAAGAAAAGTGATACCTCCAAGCACTCCGCAATGCAGAGAGAATTTGAAACAGTGAGTTATCCACTAGTGTTGTGAAGTTGACTAGTCTTCTCGTGTACCAATCTCACCTGGTAGGATGTCCCATTGGTTGGAGGCCTCACTGGTGGGATGTCCCATTGGCTGGAGGCCTCACTGGTGGGAGGTCCCATTGGCTGGAGGCCTCACTGGTGGGAGATCCCATTGACTGGAGGCCTCACTAGTGGGAGGTCCCATCGATAAGGTGTGACTGTTTATTATACCTCATTAGCAGAGTTTGAAAACAACCACTCTTCCAATTGAAAACTTTCCTGCTGCTAATCATGCCACCCTGTTTATTCAATTTGTTGCCAAAAGTACCCACACACATATGGATAGATTTTGAGAAGCCAATTTTCGTGTTTATGTTCTGAAAGTTATACTTGCTAATTGTCCTATGCTAAAAAGATAAAAATGGCCGTCCTTCCCTGTATTGCAATTGCACGTGTGAAACCAATGATGTGTTTCTTGTGATTAAAGAAATAGTAAAAGTATATTTAACATCCGCTACCTCTGTGTTAGTGTTTTTTTGTGTACATGTGTACAATTCTTGCTGTTTGTACGTACAGTTTTAAATTGTGTTGTGGTGCTGTTTCCTAGGCAACAGAAAACTACAAAATGTTGTCAAAGAAACTCTTGGATCAGAAGACAAGTGTTCAAAAGATGAAAGTGAGTCTTGTTGGGGGATGGTCTTCTACCCAACCCTTGGTACCAGCTTAGCTTCCTGTATTCTGGCAGTTGTTCAAACAGCTTCCTGTATTCTGGCAGTTGTTTAAACAGCTTCCTGTATTCTGGCAGTTGTTTAAACAGCTTCCTACTTTCAGATAGTAATTGAAACAGCTTCCTGTATTCATTAATAAGGGTATTTATAAAAGTACTGTGTTTGATTCTTTAATGATTGGTCTTGTTCTGTTCTGTCAGTTGACAAGTATTCGTCAAGGTCTGATGGGGCAGGCTGAACTGTACCTCTCAGTGTCAGAGTGCTGCAGGAAACTATTCATGACTCAGCAACAGCTTGCGGAGCTGATTCCTGAGGATCAAGGTAGTCTCTCCAATGAGGAGACCATCAAAGGTATGTAGCAAGAATAGTGTGTGTGTGTGTGTGTGTGTGTGTGTGTGTGTGTGTGTGTGTGTGTGTGTGTGTGTGTGTATGTGTGTGTGTGTGTGTGTGTGTGTGTGTGTGTATGTGTGTGTGTGTGTGTGTGTATGTGTGTGTGTGTGTGTGTACTGTTTTCTTGTGTACATATCACTGATTGTGAGTTACTGCTCCTTTTGGATCCCTACTCCAGCCACTGAATATAGTATGAACGAGTGCATTTTCGGTCTAGCGGAACATCTTGACCTTTGGCCTCCAGAGAGTGGAGGTGTATCAGGAAGTCGTACTCGTAAAGAGAGGTACACAGAAAGCCAGAGCAGCCCTTCAATGAAGAGGACAGAAATCCTCAGGAAGGACTCAGAGTCCTCGCTCACTCCAAGTTCTCTTCAGGGGAGCCAGGAGTCCTTAAACTCCACCAACGTGCCACCAGCCCTCCCACCCCCGCGCTCACCCATGTGCAACAGACGCTCAAAAGACCTCAAAGACGATGACCTGGACCAAGCAAACGTCAACAACAACAACTCCCGCTCTAGATGTCATTCCCTTTCCCTTCACGATAGAAATTGTGCCAAGAAAGGCAACACCAAAGAGAAGTCCCCACTGGATACCAAGCCTGGTACTAATGGTTCCGATGACGTGAGAGAGTGGGCTTTGAAGTGGAGGCATAGTGAGTGCTTGCATTTTGTGTATGTTTGCATGTTCTGTGTGCTTGCATGTTCTGTGTGTTTACATGTTGTGTGTGTTTTGTGTTTCTTGGGCATGTGCTTATGCATCTGTGTACATATGTATGTCCACATGTGTTCCTGTTTGTTTATTTATCTTTGTGTGTATTTATTGATTATATAATATATGTTAGTATCAAGTATGAATTACATTATTTACATTATTAACTTAATATTATTGAGTCATTATATACTATACAGTACGTATGTACTGTGTTCATACACTTCATGTACACCTCAATTCTACTGTTTTCCATGTACGTAACATAATAGTGACATTGAACAGAATCACATTGTAGAATACTTGTATGTCAACATATTCACACCACTGTCCACTTCCGTGACTACAGGTAGAAGACCAGGGAGTGTACACTTTGGTGTCCGCTATGGCCTCGATTCAGCATCAAACGGTGACTCGCAGTTGGCTCGCTACAACCTTCACAAGTCAGATCCTGATCTCTTACAGTCCTTCAAGGATGACGTCGAAGCGCACTACGTGATCGCCACATCCTCCCAAGGGGACAGAAAATCCGGCAAGGAGAGATACGTCACGTTCAACACTCCTACTCAAGAGGAGGACCCCTACAGCACACCCCTGGACGCACTCGCCAGTTTCTCACCGAGATACGTTATTCACAGGCAGACTCCTGACTCTTATCCTGTCCTCAAGAAAGTGAGGGACCCAACACCTCCGAGAGCATTGCTCAAGAAACGCTTCTATTCCAGTGTTGACAGCATTTGCTCAGCAGTTGAGCAGGACCCTAGCGAAGAAGGCGTCTATGCTGTCCCTTTTGATGTTTTGTTGAAACAGCGTAGACAACCTAAGGAGTCTTCTCCATTCAGCGTTAGTTCTTCGAAGGAGAACAACTCTGCCGGAAGTTTCTGTGGAAATCATGTTAACGTTCGTCGTTCGTCTTCAATGTCTCAGGCTTCGAAGTACAAAGATGAGGTGAACCCTCGTATGAAGTGGCAGGTCGTACACAGACAGACAGCAGAGTGGGAGAGAGGCGTATCTCCTCGGCCACACAGACATCAGACAGACCTTCCACCAGAACCAAACGCAGAACAAAAGTTTGTAAAGGAGGCCACGCCCACACGTAACAACATAACCACCTCGGCGTCCCGAAAGCACGAATACTGCGAAATAGATCTACTTCCTGCTTGTCCGATAGTACCCATCCTCACTCTTCCTAGCACATCGGTCAAGAGTTCGAACGATCTCTTTGAAATGGAAATTCTGGAAGAAAGTCCTCCTCGCCCAGTTGTAAACAGTAGCAACAACAACAACAACAGCAACCATGGTCAAATCACTACAACACCTGAACGTGTTGAGGTGTCAAAGATCAAGTCATCCAAGGCGAAGTTGGTTGCTGTTCGCCACAAACATTAGCATACATGTGCCAAAACATTGGTTACAGGTTTCCTGCATGTGTTTAATACTAATTATACACAATTAATTTTATGCACTATGATGCTCTCCATATCACTTCAATTGTGTTGATTATCATTAATTAAAAGTGTTTACACACTATGTTATTTGATGTACGATCATTAATCAAAACAAACTTGAATTTAATGAAGTAATTATTGTGTACGTTATAGGTGTGAACAGTCCGGAATAATGAATGTACAGTGGACTAGTATTAAGTACAATATTATGCTTATATATAATATATATTAATTTTAATTTCCTATTTGCACCTATTATAATTTACAGTATAATATGCAATTTATTATCCTTATTTTATAACAATTTTATTGCATTACAGTTTGTTTGTTATATTGTTCTAAGTGTTAAAATAAAGAATATAAATAATTATAATACATTTCATGCATATATAAATATATACATCCACTGCACTTGCATATGTACGTAGCTCCTGCTGTATGCAGAATTTGGACCCATAGCACCATCTCGAATAAATGGGGTTACTAAACATGCACGACGTTGGGGGATTGCTTCATAAGTTAGCTCACATCCCCAGGTAGGTATAGCTAAATTATCAAGTTGACACTCCCCCTCTCCTACGAGCAATGCAAGATGGTGCTAAGTATATTTTCTCCTATTCTCTCCTATACATTGACTGTGGTGCTATGGCCAAACTTTGGCCATAGCACCACCTTGAATAACAAGGGTTACAAAGTACACAAAGTGATGGGAAGTGTTTCATAACTCAGCTCACATCCCCAGCTAGATTAGTTGAAAATATCAGGTTGACACGCCCCCTTTTCAGCTACAAGTGGAGGTGCTTAATAATTTTTCAATGTATGGGAGAGTATAGGAGAGAAAACGCTAAGCATCTTTTTGCATAGCTCATGGGAGAGGGGGCGTGTCAACTTGATATTTCAGACAAACCTAGCTGGGGATGTGAACTAACTTCTGAAACAATTTCGATCTCAATAAGTGACCCGTAACCACAGTTACATTCAGAGGTGCTTAATACTTTTTCAATGTAGATATAGGAGAAGAAATGCTAAGCACCTTTTTGCATAGTTCATGAGGGAGGGGGCATGTCAACTTGATACTTTAGATAGAGCTAGCTGGGATCATGAACTAAGTTGTGAAACTGTTCCCATCTCCATAGCTAAACCATAACCCTATCTACATTCGGAGGTGTTTCTCAATGTATGGGAGAGTATAGGAGAGAAAACACTAAGCACCTTTTTGCATAGCTCATGGGGGACGGGACGTGTCAATGTGATATTTTAAACAGAACTACCTGGGGATGTAGGCTAACTTGTGAAACTATTCCCATCTCAATAAGTGGTCCGTAACCACAGCTACATTCGAAGGTACTTATTACTTTTTTATTGTACGGGAGAGTATTGGAGAGAAAACCCTAAGCACCTTTTTGCATAGCTCATAGAGAAGAGGGTATGTCATCTTGATATTTTAGGCAGAGCTACCTGGGGATGTGAGCCCACTTGTGAAACTATTCACATCTCAATAGCTAGCCTATATGCATATACTTTTGTATGTACATTCGAATATAAACATAGTACACCTTGTTGTGATCACTCAGGTAATTTCATGTATCTTTGCTGGTCACCAAAGGCTGCCCAGTGTCCATGCCAAACTCACCAACACAATGTTGGATGCATGCACATCCTCCTCATTTTGCTATAGATCTCATGGTGACAAGCAAGAAGTGTAAAATTTTATTGCTTGTCACTGCACGTGATGCATCATAGCTCGAATACAAATGCACGGACACACTCCTGGAACTAATACAGTCCTTCTGATAACAAAAAGCATAGGTTTTTTGTCGGGGTTCAAAATTCCTCCCAGGTGTCCATATGGCACATAGCATTATACATTTGTATGTAAATTTCAATATAAGTGTAATACGCCTTGTGGTGATAACTCAGGTAATTTGACATCACATTGATGGTCACCAAGGGCTACCTAGTGTCCGTGCCAAACTCACCAACACAATTTGGGATGCATACAAACTGTCCTGAGTGTGCTATGGGCCTCGTGGTGACAAGCAAAAACATGTCAATTTTTATGCTTGTCACCACAGCCTCTCCTGTGTGCACATAATGCATCATAGCTCAAATACGAATGCACGGACACACTCCTGGAACTAATACAGTCCTTCTGATAACAAAAAGCATAGGTTTTTTGTCGGGGTTCAAAATTCCTCCCAGGTGTCCATATGGCACATAGCATTATACATTTGTATGTAAATTTCAATATAAGTGTAATACGCCTTGTGGTGATAACTCAGGTAATTTGACATCACATTGATGGTCACCAAGGGCTACCTAGTGTCCGTGCCAAACTCACCAACATAGTTTCGGATGCATACAAACTGTCCTGAGTGTGCTATGGGCCTCGTGGTGACAAGCAAAAAAATGTCAATTTTTATGCTTGTCACCACAGCCTCTCCTGTGTGCACATAATGCATCATAGATCTAATACGAATGCACGAACACACTCCTGGAACTAATACGCTCCTTTTGATAGTGAAAATGACAGGTTTTGTTGCTGATGAAAATTCTGTCAGGTGTCCATATGGCACATAGCATTATACATTTGTATGTAAATTTCAATATAAGTGTAATACGCCTTGTGGTGATAACTCAGGTAATTTGACATCACTTTGATAGTCACCAAGGGCTACCTAGTGTCCGTGCCAAACTCACCAACACAATTTGGGATGCATACAAACTGTCCTGAGTGTGCTATGGGCCTCGTGGTGACAAGCAAAAAAGTCAGTCCTTCTGATAACAAAAAGCATAGGTTTTTTGTCGGGGTTCAAAATTCCTCCCAGGTGTCAATATGGCACATAGCATTATACATTTTTATGTACATTTCAATATATGTGAAATACGTATACTCTCCCATACATGGAAAGTATATTAAGCACCTTCAAATGTAGCTGAGGTTACGGGCCACCTATTGAAATGGGAATTATTTCAGTAGCTAGTTTACATCCCTAACTAGGACTGTCTAAAATATCACGTCGACACACGTACACCCTCTCTCATGAGCTATGCAAAAAGGTGCTTAGCGTTTTCTCTCCTATACTCTCCCATATGTACATTGAAAATATATTAAGCACCTTCCAATGTTTCTGGAGTTACAGGTCACCTACTGAGATGGGAATTGTTTTAGGAGTTAGTTCACATCCCCACCTAGGTCTGTCTAAAATATCAAGCCGACACACCCCCTCTTTCATGAGCTGTGCAAAAAGGTGCTTAGCGTTTTCTCTCCTATACTTTACCATACATTGAAAATACATTAATTCAGAGGTTAGTTCACGTTCCCAACTAGGTCTGTCTAAAATATCAAGTCGACACACCCCCTCTCTCATGAGCTATGCAAAAAGGTGCTTAGCGTTTTCTCTCCTATACTCTCCCATACATTGAAAATATATTAAGCACCTTCAAATACAACTGGAGCTACAGGTCACCTATTGAGATGGGATTTGTTTCAGAGGTTAGTTCACATCCCCAGCTAGGTCTGTCTAGAATATCAAGTCGACACACCCCCTCTCTCATGAGCTATGCAAAAAGGTGCTTAGCGTTTTCTCTCCTATACTCTCCTATATGTACATTGAAAATATATTAAGCACCTTCGAATACAACTGGAGCTACAGGCCACCTATTGAGATGGGAATTGTTTAGAAGTTAGTTCACATCCCAAGCTAGGTCTGTCTAAAATATCAAGTCGACACACCCCCTCTCTCATGAGCTATGCAAAAAGGTGCTTAGCGTTTTCTCTCCTATACTCTCCTATATGTACATTGAAAATATATTAAGCACCTTCGAATACAACTGGAGCTACAGGCCACCTATTGAGATGGGAATTGTTTCACAGGTTAGTTCACATCCCCAGCTAGGTCTGTGTAAATAATCAAGCCGACACCCCCCTCTCTCATGAGCTATGCAAAAAGGTGCTTAGCGTTTTCTCTCCTATACTCTCCCATATGTACATTGAAAAAATATTAAGCACCTTCCAATGTAGCTGGAGTTATAAGCCACCTATTGAGATGGGAATTGTTTCAGAAGTTAGTTCACATCCACAGCTAGGTCTGTCCAAAATATCAAGCCGACACACCCCCTCTCTCATGAGCTATGCAAAAAGGTGCTTAGCGTTTTATCTCCTATACTCTCCTATATGTACATTGAAAATATATTAAGCACCTTCCAATGTAACTGGAGCTACAGGCCACCTATTGAGATGGGAATTGTTTCAGAGGTTAGTTCACATCCCCACCTAGGTCTGTCTGAAATATCAAGCCGACACACTCCCTCTCTCATGAGCTATGCAAAAAGGTGCTTAGCGTTTTATCTCCTATACTCTCCCATACATTGAAAAAATATTAAGGACGTTCCAATGTATCTGGAGCTACAGGCCACCTATTGAGATGGGATTTGTTTCAGAGGTTAGTTCACATCCCCAGCTAGGTCTGTGTAAATTATCAAGCCGACACACCCCTTTTCTCATGAGCTATGCAAAAAGGTGCTTAGCGTTTTCTCTCCTATACTCTCCCTTACATTGAAAATATATTAAGCATCTTCAAATACAATTGAAGCTACAGGCCACCTATTGAGATGGGAATTGTTTCACGAGTTCGTTCACATCCCCAGCTAGGTCTGTGTAAAATATCAAGTCGACACACCCCCTCTCTCATGAGCTATGCAAAAAGGTGCTTAGCGTTTTCTCTCCTATACTCTCCCATACATTGAAAATATATTAAGCATCTTCAAATACAATTGGAGCTACAGGCCACCTATTGAGATGGGAATTGTTTCAGAAGTTAGTTCACATCCCCAGGTAGGTCTGTCTAAAATATCAAGCCGACACACTCCCTCTCTCATGAGCTATGCAAAAAGGTGCTTAGCGTTTTCTCTCCTATACTTTACCATACATTGAAAATATATTCAGCACCTTCGAATACAACTGGAGCTACAGGCCACCTATTGAGATGGGAATTGTTTCAGAGGTTAGTTCATATCCCCAGCTAGGTCTGTGTATAATATCAAGTCGACACACCCCCTCTCTCATGAGCTATGCAAAAAGGTGCTTAGCGTTATCTCTCCTATACTCTCCCATATGTACATTGAAAATATATTAAGCACCTTCGAATACAACTGGAGCTACAGGCCACCTATTGAGATGGGAATTGTTTCAGAGGTTAGTTCACATCCCAAACTAGGTCTGTCTAAAATATCAAGTCGACACACCCCCTCTCTCATGAGCTATGCAAAAAGGTGCTTAGCGTTTTCTCTCCTATACTCTCCCATATGTACATTGAAAATATATTAAGCACCTTCCAATGTAGCTGAGGTTATGGGCCACCTATTGAAATGGGAATTGTGGTGCAAAAGTTAGTTCATATCCCCAGGTAGGTCTGTCTAAAATATCAAGCTGACACACTCCCTCTCTCATGAGCTATGCAAAAAGGTGCTTAGCGTTTTATCTCCTATACTCTCCTATATGTACATTGAAAATATATTAAGCACCTTTGAATACAACTGGAGCTACAGGCCACCTATTGAGATGGGAATTGTTTCAGAGGTTAGTTCACATCCCCAGCTAGGTCTGTGTAAAATATCAAGCCGACACACCCCCTCCCCCATGAGCTATGCAAAAAGGTGCTTAGCGTTTTATCTCCTATACTCTCCCATACATTGAAATATATTAAGCACCTTCGAATACAACTGGAGCTACAGGCCACCTATTGAGATGGGAATTGTTTCAGAGGTTAGTTCACATCCCCACTTAGGTCTGTCTGAAATATCAAGCCGACATACTCCCTCTCTCATGAGCTATGCAAAAAGGTGCTTAGCGTTTTATCTCCTATACTCTCCTATATGTACATTGAAAATATATTAAGCACCTTCGAATACAACTGGAGCTACAGGCTACCTATTGAGATGGGAATTGTTTCAGAAGTTAGTTCAAGTCAACAGGTAGGTCTGCCTAAAATATCACGTTGACATACCCCCTCCCCCATGAGCTATGCAAAAAGGTGCTTAACGTTTTCTCTCCTATACTCCCCTATACATTGAAAAAATATTAAGCACCTTCCATTGTAGCTGGAGTTACAGGCCACCTATTGAGATGGGAATTGTTTCAGAAGTTAGTTCAAGTCAACAGGTAGGTCTGTCTGAAATATCATGTTGACACGCCTCCTCCCCCATGAGCTATGCAAAAAGGTGCTTAACGTTTTCTCTCCTATACTCTCCCATACATTGAAAAAATATTAAGCACCTTCCAATGTAGCTGGAGTTACAGGCCACCTATTGACAAGGGTTACAGAGAACACAAAGTGATGGGAAGTGTTTCATAACTTAGTTCACATCTCCAACTAGATTTGTTGATAATATCAGGGTGACACACCCCATCTCCCACGAGATATGCAGGATGGTGCTAAGTGCATTTTTTCCCTATTCTCCCCATACATTGACTGTGGTGCTATGGCCACAATGTGGCCATAGCACCACCTTGAATAACAAGGGTTACAGAGTACACAAAGTGATGGGAAGTGTTTCATAACTTAGTTCACATCTCCAACTAGATTTGTTGATAATATCAGGGCTACACATCCCCTCTCCCACGAGCTATGCAGGATGGTGCTAAGTGCATTTTATCCCTATTCTCCCCCATACATTGACTGTGGTGCTATGGCCAAAATTTGGCCATAGCACCACCTTGAATAACAAGGGTTACAGAGTACACAAAGTGATGGGAAGTGTTTCATAACTTAGTTCACATCTCCAACTAGATTTGCTGAAAATATTAGGGCAACACGCCCCCTCTCCCACGAGCTATGCAGGATGGTGCTATGGCCAAAATTTGGCCATAGCACCACCTTGAATAACAAGGGTTACAGAGTACACAAAGTGATGGGAAGTGTTTCATAACTTAGTTCACATCTCCAACTAGATTTGTTGATAATATCAGGGCGACACGCCCCCTCTC
This sequence comes from Chondrilla cf. caribensis, assembly GCA_964020155.1. Lineage (NCBI taxonomy): Eukaryota > Metazoa > Porifera > Demospongiae > Chondrillida > Chondrillidae > Chondrilla > Chondrilla cf. caribensis. The sequence continues at coordinate 4,053,473 of OZ026567.1, forward strand.
CCACGAGATATGCAGGATGGTGCTAAGTGCATTTTATCCCTATTCTCCCCCATACATTGACTGTGGTGCTATGGCCAAAATTTGGCCATAGCACCACCTTGAATAACAAGGGTTACAGAGTACACAAAGTGATGGGAAGTGTTTCATAACTTAGTTCACATCTCCAACTAGATTTGTTGAAAATCTCAGGGCGACACGCCCCCTCTCCCACGAGATATGCAGGATGGTGCTAAGTGCACTTTTTCCCTATTCTCCCCCATACATTGACTGTGGTGCTATGGCCAAAATTTGGCCATAGCACCACCTTGAATAACAAGGGTTACAGAGTACACAAAGTGATGGGAAGTGTTTCATAACTTAGTTCACATCTCCAACTAGATTTGTTGAAAATCTCAGGGCGACACGCCCCCTCTCCCACGAGATATGCAGGATGGTGCTAAGTGCACTTTTTCCCTATTCTCCCCCATACATTGACTGTGGTGCTATGGCCAAAATTTGGCCATAGCACCACCTTGAATAACAAGGGTTACAGAGTACACAAAGTGATGGGAAGTGTTTCATAACTTAGTTCACATCTCCAACTAGATTTGCTGAAAATATCAGGGCGACACACCCCATCTCCCACGAGATATGCAGGATGGTGTTAAGTGCATTTTTTCCCTATTCTCCCCATACATTGACTGTGGTGCTATGGCCAAAATGTGGCCATAGCACCACCTTGAATAACAAGGGTTACAGAGCACACAAAGTGATGGGGAGTGTTTCATAACTTAGTTCACATCTCCAACTAGATTTGTTGAAAATATCAGGGCGACACGCCCCCTCTCCCACGAGCTATGCAGGATGGTGCTATGGCCAAAATTTGGCCATAGCACCACCTTGAATAACAAGGGTTACAGAGTACACAAAGTGATGGGAAGTGTTTCATAACTTAGTTCACATCTCCAACTAGATTTGTTGAAAATCTCAGGGCGACACACCCCATCTCCCACGAGATATGCAGGATGGTGCTAAGTGCATTTTTTCCCTATTCTCCCCCATACATTGACTGTGGTGCTATGGCCAAAATTTGGCCATAGCACCACCTTGAATAACAAGGGTTACAGAGTACACAAAGTGATGGGAAGTGTTTCATAACTTAGTTCACATCTCCAACTAGATTTGTTGAAAATCTCAGGGCGACACGCCCCCTCTCCCACGAGATATGCAGGATGGTGCTAAGTGCACTTTTTCCCTATTCTCCCCCATACATTGACTGTGGTGCTATGGCCAAAATTTGGCCATAGCACCACCTTGAATAACAAGGGTTACAGAGTACACAAAGTGATGGGAAGTGTTTCATAACTTAGTTCATATCTCCAACTAGATTTGCTGAAAATCTCAGGGCGACACACCCCATCTCCCACGAGATATGCAGGATGGTGCTAAGTGCATTTTTTCCTATTCTCCCCCATACATTGACTGTGGTGCTATGGCCAAAATTTGGCCATAGCACCACCTTGAATAACAAGGGTTACAGAGTACACAAAGTGATGGGGAGTGTTTCATAACTTAGTTCACATCTCCAACTAGATTTGTTGAAAATATCAGGGCGACACGCCCCCTCTCCCACGAGCTATGCAGGATGGTGCTATGGCCAAAATTTGGCCATAGCACCACCTTGAAAAACAAGGGTTACAGAGTACACAAAGTGATGGGAAGTGTTTCATAACTTAGTTCACATCTCCAACTAGATTTGTTGAAAATCTCAGGGCGACACGCCCCCTCTCCCACGAGATATGCAGGATGGTGCTAAGTGCATTTTTTCCCTAATCTCCCCCATACATTGACTGTGGTGCTATGGCCAAAATTTGGCCATAGCACCACCTTGAATAACAAGGGTTACAGAGTACACAAAGTGATGGGAAGTGTTTCATAACTTAGTTCACATCTCCAACTAGATTTGTTGAAAATCTCAGGGCGACACACCCCCTCTCCCACGAGATATGCAGGATGGTGCTAAGTGCACTTTTTCCCTATTCTCCCCCATACATTGACTGTGGTGCTATGGCCAAAATTTGGCCATAGCACCACCTTGAATAACAAGGGTTACAGAGCACACAAAGTGATGGGAAGTGTTTCATAACTTAGTTCACATCTCCAACTAGATTTGTTGAAAATCTCAGGGCGACACGCCCCCTCTCCCACGAGATATGCAGGATGGTGCTAAGTGCACTTTTTCCCTATTCTCCCCCATACATTGACTGTGGTGCTATGGCCAAAATTTGGCCATAGCACCACCTTGAATAACAAGGGTTACAGAGCACACAAAGTGATGGGAAGTGTTTCATAACTTAGTTCACATCTCCAACTAGATTTGTTGAAAATCTCAGGGCGACACACCCCATCTCCCACGAGATATGCAGGATGGTGCTAAGTGCATTTTTTCCCTATTCTCCCCCATACATTGACTGTGGTGCTATGGCCAAAATTTGGCCATAGCACCACCTTGAATAACAAGGGTTACAGAGCACACAAAGTGATGGGAAGTGTTTCATAACTTAGTTCACATCTCCAACTAGATTTGTTGAAAATCTCAGGGCGACACACCCCATCTCCCACGAGATATGCAGGATGGTGCTAAGTGCATTTTTTCCCTATTCTCCCCCATACATTGACTGTGGTGCTATGGCCAAAATTTGGCCATAGCACCACCTTGAATAACAAGGGTTACAGAGTACACAAAGTGATGGGAAGTGTTTCATAACTTAGTTCACATCTCCAACTAGATTTGCTGAAAATATCAGGGCGACACACCCCATCTCCCACGAGATATGCAGGATGGTGCTAAGTGCATTTTATCCCTATTCTCCCCCATACATTGACTGTGGTGCTATGGCCAAAATGTGGCCATAGCACCACCTTGAATAACAAGGGTTACAGAGTACACAAAGTGATGGGAAGTGTTTCATAACTTAGTTCACATCTCCAACTAGATTTGTTGAAAATCTCAGGGCGACACGCCCCCTCTCCCACGAGATATGCAGGATGGTGCTATGGCCAAAATTTGGCCATAGCACCACCTTGAATAACAAGGGTTACAGAGTACACAAAGTGATGGGAAGTGTTTCATAACTTAGTTCACATCTCCAACTAGATTTGTTGAAAATCTCAGGGCGACACGCCCCCTCTCCCACGAGATATGCAGGATGGTGCTAAGTGCACTTTTTCCCTATTCTCCCCATACATTGACTGTGGTGCTATGGCCAAAATGTGGCCATAGCACCACCTTGAATAACAAGGGTTACAGAGCACACAAAGTGATGGGAAGTGTTTCATAACTTAGTTCACATCTCCAACTAGATATGCTGAAAATATCAGGGCGACACGCCCCCACTCCCACGAGATATGCAGGATGGTGCTAAGTGCATTTTTCCCCTATTCTCCCCCATACATTGACTGTGGTGCTATGGCCAAAATTTGGCCATAGTACCACCTTGAATAACAAGGGTTACAGAGTACACAAAGTGATGGGAAGTGTTTCATAACTTAGTTCACATCTCCAACTAGATTTGTTGAAAATATCAGGGCAACACGCCCCCTCTCCCACGAGCTATGCAGGATGGTGCTATGGCCAAAATTTGGCCATAGCACCACCTTGAATAACAAGGGTTACAGAGCACACAAAGTGATGGGAAGTGTTTCATAACTTAGTTCACATCTCCAACTAGATTTGTTGAAAATATCAGGGCGACACGCCCCCTCTCCCACGAGCTATGCAGGATGGTGCTATGGCCAAAATTTGGCCATAGCACCACCTTGAATAACAAGGGTTACAGAGTACACAAAGTGATGGGAAGTGTTTCATAACTTAGTTCACATCTCCAACTAGATTTGTTGAAAATCTCAGGGCGACACGCCCCCTCTCCCACGAGATATGCAGGATGGTGCTAAGTGCACTTTTTCCCTATTCTCCCCCATACATTGACTGTGGTGCTATGGCCAAAATTTGGCCATAGCACCACCTTGAATAACAAGGGTTACAGAGTACACAAAGTGATGGGAAGTGTTTCATAACTTAGTTCACATCTCCAACTAGATTTGCTGAAAATATCAGGGCGACACACCCCATCTCCCACGAGATATGCAGGATGGTGCTAAGTGCACTTTTCCCTATTCTCCCCCATACATTGACTGTGGTGCTATGGCCAAAATTTGGCCATAGCACCACCTTGAATAACAAGGGTTACAGAGCACACAAAGTGATGGGAAGTGTTTCATAACTTAGTTCACATCTCCAACTAGATTTGTTGAAAATCTCAGGGCGACACACCCCATCTCCCACGAGATATGCAGGATGGTGCTAAGTGCATTTTTTCCCTATTCTCCCCCATACATTGACTGTGGTGCTATGGCCAAAATTTGGCCATAGCACCACCTTGAATAACAAGGGTTACAGAGTACACAAAGTGATGGGAAGTGTTTCATAACTTAGTTCACATCTCCAACTAGATTTGCTGAAAATATCAGGGCGACACACCCCATCTCCCACGAGATATGCAGGATGGTGCTAAGTGCATTTTATCCCTATTCTCCCCCATACATTGACTGTGGTGCTATGGCCAAAATGTGGCCATAGCACCACCTTGAATAACAAGGGTTACAGAGTACACAAAGTGATGGGAAGTGTTTCATAACTTAGTTCACATCTCCAACTAGATTTGTTGAAAATCTCAGGGCGACACGCCCCCTCTCCCACGAGATATGCAGGATGGTGCTAAGTGCACTTTTTCCCTATTCTCCCCCATACATTGACTGTGGTGCTATGGCCAAAATTTGGCCATAGCACCACCTTGAATAACAAGGGTTACAGAGCACACAAAGTGATGGGGAGTGTTTCATAACTTAGTTCACATCTCCAACTAGATTTGTTGAAAATCTCAGGGCGACACACCCCATCTCCCACGAGATATGCAGGATGGTGCTAAGTGCATTTTTTCCCTATTCTCCCCCATACATTGACTGTGGTGCTATGGCCAAAATTTGGCCATAGCACCACCTTGAATAACAAGGGTTACAGAGTACACAAAGTGATGGGAAGTGTTTCATAACTTAGTTCACATCTCCAACTAGATTTGTTGAAAATATCAGGGCGACACGCCCCCTCTCCCACGAGATATGCAGGATGGTGCTAAGTGCATTTTTTCCCTATTCTCCCCATACATTGACTGTGATGCTATGGCCAAAATTTGTTGAAAATCTCAGGGCGACACGCCCCCTCTCCCACGAGATATGCAGGATGGTGCTAAGTGCACTTTATCCCTATTCTCTCCCACACATTGACTGTGGTGCTATGGCCAAAATTTGGCCATAGCACCACCTTGAATAACAAGGGTTACAGAGTACACAAAGTGATGGGAAGTGTTTCATAACTTAGTTCACATCTCCAACTAGATTTTTTGAAAATATCAGGGCGACACGCCCCCTCTCCCACGAGCTATGCAGGATGGTGCTATAGCTAAAATTTGGCCATAGCACCACCTTGCATAACAAGGGTTACAGAGTACACAAAGTGATGGGGAGTGTTTCATAACTTAGTTCACATCTCCAACTAAATTTTTTGAAAATATCAGGGCGACACGCCCCCTCTCCCACGAGCTATGCAGGATGGTGCTATGGCCAAAATTTGGCCATAGCACCACCTTAAATAACAAGGGTTACAGAGCACACAAAGTGATGGGAAGTGTTTCATAACTTAGTTCACATCTCCAACTAGATTTTTTGAAAATATCAGGGCGACACACCCCATCTCCCACGAGATATGCAGGATGGTGCTAAGTGCATTTTTCCCCTATTCTCCCCCATACATTGACTGTGGTGCTATGGCCAAAATGTGGCCATAGCACCACCTTGAATAACAAGGGTTACAGAGTACACAAAGTGATGGGAAGTGTTTCATAACTTAGTTCACATCTCCAACTAGATTTTTTGAAAATATCAGGGCGACACGCCCCCTCTCCCGCGAGCTATGCAGGATGGTGCTATGCCAAAATTTGGACAAGGTTGGTTGGTCTGTTGGACAAGGTGTGGTGGTGGTGGTGTGTGTATGTGTGTGTGTGTGTGTGTGTGTGTGTGTGTGTGTGTGTGTGTGTGTGTGTGTGTTTGTGTGCGTGTGTGTGTGTGTGTGTGATTAAAGAGAGAGAGTGTGTATGTTTATTCGTGTGTGTGTGTGTGTGTGTGTGTGTGTGTGTGTGTGTGTGTGTGTGTGTGTGTGTGTACAGTATGTGTATATTATGTGCATTGTGTGTATCCTGCAGGTGGTGACATGGGCAGAAATGTCAATCCAGCACAGATGGCCAAACTCAACCAGCAAATGGCAAAGATGATAGACCGAAAGGTACTTCAACAAATGGGTATGTTCCCCAATTGGTTGAATTTTTTGACTGTTTGTTCACTATATTTGGTACTTTTTGTGCAGGTGGAATGGGTGCTCTACAAAATTTGATGCGGCAAGTCCAATCAGGAACTCAGGGGATGCCCCCTGGAATGGGAGGCGGGAGAAAATGACATCAACACAAAACGCTATTTGTTCTTTGAAAATGACTGAATTTTTATTGCTTCTGTCCATGACAATATTTTTAAATTAATTCTTGTCCTGAAATTGATGACCTGTTGTGTGAACTATTACATGCACATAAAGCATAGGCACCACAGTTCTATATCACATCATATACACATAATCATTCATTATTATTACTGTGAGTGGGTCATGTGCACACTTGTGCAATACACTGGAAGAGGGTCACAAAACATTGAGGTTTTTCATCACATCCATACAACATACTGTACATTGGTTATGAGTGGTTTACTTGAGTTGAAAAAAAAAAATAAAAAAGGTCACCCACTCGGGGTCGAACAAACCCATGGTTGGCTTTATAGGGACTTTCCACATACACTGTGTACTTGGTCATTCCGCGAATGCAGAAGACACTATTCTAGCTGGGAGGTCAGCCGCGAGTCCCAAAGCTCCCCCCTACGGTTCTTTGTAGAGAGTATTGCAACTGACCACCAGGAAGCGAACTCTTTTTTTTTCATGGAAAAAATCCGTCCTTTGGAGGATTCGAACCCGCGACCTGGAGCCTAGAGTCGTGTCACCTGACCAACCGGCTACCCAACCGGCTACCGTGACCTATCTATTTTATTATTAGTATCTGCGCTATTTATAGTTGTCCTAGGTGTACAATTTGATAAAAAATGATAAAAGTGGAGTCGCAGAAGCCTTCTCCAGCACTCAAAGTACTTGGACGTCTACTTTAGGTTTGTAAAAACCTTCGCTGGAGATATAAAGTTCGGCGAAGCCGTTTCGCTTGAATTCTAGCCGAATTTCTAATTCTCGGCCTTTTGAAATCGGCCATCTTTTTGCGCAATATAAAATATAATATAAATTCACTGTTTCAGTTACGTGTGAGAACAAATCGAAATTACCTGGAGAAGAAGAAATCCTTCGGAAAATGCAGTCTTCGGAATCCGATATGTCAGCCCACTTACAGAAGAACTTTAATCCTAATAAACACATGGGGCCCAGTCCTTCCAACGACACACACGCCTCTGATATACGCTGTCAGGTTCGAGCACAAACTTTTCCTGAACGAATGCCTTCGATTTGGCGGTGACCCTTTCGTAACTAACGCCAATGGTCAAACAGCCTTTCATGTAGCGTGTGCTTCTTCTCGTTCGAGTCAGAGAACAGACAAAAAGAGAAAGGAACTCCTCCAAATGCTCTTAGACCAGCCCGTGAAGAAAGAACATCAACTACCGTTTATCAATGGTTCGGACCACGAGAGGAGAAATGGAATGGACAAGAGTTATGTTTATCATCCGTCTGTGTGTCTGTTGGACAAGGTGTGGTGGTGGTGGTGTGTGTATGTGTGTGTATGTGTGTGTGTGTGTGTGTGTGTGTGCGTGCGTGTGTGTGTGTGTGTGTGATTAAAGAGAGAGAGTGTGTATGTTTATTCGTGTGTGTGTGTGTGTGTGTATGCTTATTTGTGTGTGTTGCATTGCCACTCTACACTTCTGGTATCATACATTCACGATTGTAGAGTTCGAGCACAAACTTTGTGTGTGTGTGTGTGTGTGTGTGTGTGTGCGTGTGTGTGTGTGTGTGTGTGATTAAAGAGAGAGAGTGTGTATGTTTATTCGTGTGTGTGTGTGTGTGTGTGTGTGTGTGTGTGTGTGTGTGTGTGTGTGTGTGTGTACAGTATGTGTATATTATGTGCATTGTGTGTATCCTGCAGGTGGTGACATGGGCAGAAATGTCAATCCAGCACAGATGGCCAAACTCAACCAGCAAATGGCAAAGATGATAGACCGAAAGGTACTTCAACAAATGGGTATGTTCCCCAATTGGTTGAATTTTTTGACTGTTTGTTCACTATATTTGGTACTTTTTGTGTAGGTGGAATGGGTGCTCTACAAAATTTGATGCGGCAAGTCCAATCAGGAACTCAGGGGATGCCCCCTGGAATGGGAGGTGGGAGATAATGACATCAACACAAAACGCTATTTGTTCTTTGAAAATGACTGAATTTTTATTGCTTCTGTCCATGACAATATTTTTAAATTAATTCTTGTCCTGAAATTGATGACCTGTTGTGTGAACTATCATTCGAACCCGCGACCTGGAGCCTAGAGTCGTGTCACCTGACCAACCGGCTACCCAACCGGCTACCGTGACCTATCTATTTTATTATTAGTATCTGCGCTATTTATAGTTGCCCTAGGTAGGGTTACCAATGAAAAAATCGATGATCATAGAATTAGCTCTAATTTGCATCGTAGGTGCTACATTGCTAGCTGCATTCAGTGGTGTACTTCGTTTAATGATACGATGTTCCTTCGTCGGATTATTCACAATAAACTACCACTATCGCCTTTTCGACGGCCATATTTTTAAAGCACACTTCGACGACAGCATGAATAAGTTCGAAACTCTGCACATAAGAAGAGCATCATAGTGGCTACATAACCTTGAGTTAATCGTCCGAAAGGATTGAGATTATATGAAATGGTGGCTTAATATTCCGACCGTAATCGACGGAAGACCACACATTTATTAACACAGCATCGCAATGGAAGTACACGCGACATTGCTCCTAAATGTGCAAGATAGGGGATCGATGGTCTACTTGGAGGCAGAGCATGACAAACCTGCAAGGTCTCTAACCATGTGAACGGACGATGTTTTTGGGAAAAATATGGGAAATTTCGGTAAATCGCAAGATATAGGACAATTTGGGTCTTAAATACACTCCACATACCTGTAAAGGTTGGAATAAGACTCGATAAGAACTGAACTGAAATAAAATGCGAAGGCAAACGAACGATTAAATTGCGGAGGTTTACGCCAGCCATTTTGAAATCGTCATGTTATTTCACAATCCAGCATGCACAGATGGGATTTTAGCCAAGCAATGCGTATGAGGACTTGTATGAGTCAAGGTAACTACCATAATGATGATAATATAATTTAATGATAACATATATAAAGATGTTCTATTGTGATCATAGATTTTGAATTGAAATAGTTTCTGTATGGTAGCTAGTACAAGGTGCAAAATTACATTAATACCGCATACAGTCAGTTTGTGATCTTCAAATCTCCTGTTGCATAATCAACCAGTATGTTAAAAAAGCTATGTTGCTCCTCATCAGCATAAGCTACTTCATATTCATTCCTTTCATCATCATAGTTCATTACCAATCCACTGTACCATTTGTATTCCTTCTTCTTTTTGTCATAGAATCGATGACTGATTTTCTAGAATTGACTCACATATGTCATTGCTAGGTCTTATTTGCTGTAATATGCCCTTAATGTCATCGGGTGGATCCCAGTATTTACCTGAAGGAAGGTAGTCTTTGGCATACACATGTAGCTTACAACGCATCATCCCAGCTCCTTTACATAGTTTTCGCTGTAGTAATTGATCCCATGTGGGATCAGGTGAAAATAGACGTTCATAAACTTTTGTGTTAGCATGCCGTTGCCTATGATTGATGCTGGGGTCATCATAGAGCCTTTTCTCACTTGCAAAAACCCGTTTATAAGGATCAAGTGCTATAGAAGCATCAGCCTCTAGCTCTTCTAAAAATCCATCCAGTTCTAAGTAGTGAATGTTCATATCAAGAGCGCTCTTATCCAACTGCTGTGATTTGGCAAGAGTGACAAGATCTGCATATATGTGGACAAACATGAGCCCATCGGCTTTCACACCTGCCATGACATTATCATTGTGTAGCTTTTCATAAACATCCTTTTCCAACTTGTTTCTTCTGAAATGTGTTAGATAATCACAAGCAGCACTTCTCAAATATAGTAATTTTGCAGCATTGGAAGCAGATACAAAGTATCTACTTCCAACCTGTCTTTCTAGTTTTACTGACATACAATCTCTATAGTACTCACTCTTGTGACCATGAAATGTTTTGATGCCAATTTCTAAGAAATCTGGGAAGGATGTTGCTCCTATGCCATATTCAGGTACTCCTTTATTTCCAAATACCTTGCAAAACTCATGCACTATGGTGTCTGTTTCTGAATATTGTCTGGCATTAGCTTCACTTGTTGGAGCATTACTAGCTTGCAGGAATGCTTTACGCAGATTCACTCCCAAATGCATGGCACATAAATTGTCCACTATTTTTTCACAGTCACTCTCTGCCGGGGATTTTCTGAACCTTTGAATGTCCCCTTCTTTCAGTGTCTTTGCAATTGAATTGAATTTCTTCTGTGTAGCTGCACTGTCTGATGTTATAGATGTCATAGCCCCCCAGTTAATACAATCAGCATTTGGTAAATCAAGTGCTTTTGCTGTCTTGCGAAGATGATCTAATTCACATGACATATCCCTAGTAATTTGCTCTGCTGTTCCATCAGGTACTTCGTTAACTGATAGGACTAATCCATTGATAGTAGCTGCAGCTATTTTATGTTGTTTCAACGTTGTTCCATCCGAATTGAAATGAAAGTTTGTAGGTTTCTCTGTCAGTTTGATGGTTTTATGTACATCATTTACTGTTTTAAGCTCCTCTGATCTCATGTATTGAGCACAACTTTGTTTTGGGAGATTTAGGTCACATGTGTCAATATTGGGTAGAAAGTGATGTAGAATCTTTTTAATTGTTAGATGTATGCTTCCAGGAGGCATTCCACTAACAAGTAAATTGTAATACAGCTTTCGCAAACCAGGCGAGTATGATTTACCAGATTTTGTTTGATGCAGTTCATCGTTCAATGATATTTCCTTTTCATTATCATGAATCTCTGTTTTTTCCATTTCAAAGTCATCGTCATCTTGTCCCTCAGAACCATATACATATGTCTGCAAAAGTGACTCCAAGTTATCGTCAAGAGCACACACTTCTTCTTCTTGTACTTCAAGACGTCTTTGCAGGCTAATTACCTTTTTTTCATATCTCTTAACTGTATCCTCCATCTTATTTGTTACATCACTCAAGGCCTTTCTTATCTCAGCCATTTCCTCACAATGATCTGTGTTTGAACTCTGTTCTTTCAGATTAACACCATTCACCTTTACATATATCTCCTGCTCAGAATCATCTTGTGATGGAAGTTTGTTTCCCCTATTCCCTTGTGACTCATATTGTAGTGTCTCTTGTTGGTCTACTAAAATGTGCTGAGCTACAAAGCGATGAGCATTGATTGGTCGGAAACCTCTCTGCCTTAGGTAGGGATCAATGGCCAAATAAAAGCGGCCAATTGCGGTTTTGGTTGCATTACAGGTATGTTCCCAATGCCCTAGAAAACCGTGTAATTCTTTGTAGAATTCCAAAGGTGGCCTCTTTTGGAACGCTAGTACAGGCTGATCATTTTGAGCATTGCTGAATGATCTGAGAAGCTCTTTTGGGGTGTATCCTTCCCTTTGAATGATAGTGGGAACATCCACTGCAATGCGACCTACTGAAAAAATTAATACAGTTATATTTCTATGCATGTGGTAGAAGTTCAATGTTTATTTGTTGCGCGAACAGTATCACAAAAGTGTGGTAGCTTGACCCTTAAGCTTACTTGTATTTCCAACTTTGAGTATCCACAATTTATCCAAATACTTGTCTTGATCAAAATGACAGCTATGGGAGCCATCTTTGATTGGAGCTGCTATGCGTTCTGCTGCTTCCAATAGCCGAGCCGATCGACTTGGTATTCGAGCAGATGGAAATTTATTTTTGTAGATCTCATAGAGAGTATCACCTAGAGACAATCCTGATTCCATTACCCTCTTTTCTGCTTCCTGTAGCATTTCAGTCATCTGGCGGTATGTTGGTGGTCCTATGTTGTGCATCAGTAAAATTAAAAAGTGGCAACACTGATTACAAACTACTTATAAATGATTATAGCAGAAGACCTTACCACTATTAACTTCTCTCTGCCCATGACTACGTAAAACAGGGCCGGGATTGCTCTCTATTCCCCCAATCAGCAGCAGACTCAAAATACAGACAAGCACCAAACTGTATTCCAGAATTGAACCTTGATAGTTGTGAGAACAACTGTGCTTTACTGAATGCACGAAATACCAGGAACCAATGGCTGCTCTCCAGGCAGAGATGTCAATCATGGTATAATCTGTACATTTAATTTAATGCTCGCATTGTTAGCACTGCACACTGAATAATCGTCGGTTTAGATATAGAGAATAAAGACGAACGTACCTTTTATCGAAATTCTATAGCTATATTATTCAAGTTTACCGGTTTAAATTTAGCGCAAAATCAAATCACGTGATTACCGACTACGTAACCTAAAATGTCTGCCATTCCACCCCAAAATGATTGGCGTTGATTGTAGTATCAGTTTAAATTCTTGAATTAATAACTGACAACAACTTTTCCATCTCAAACATTTCGAAGGTATGCGAGGTTTATTCTTCCCGTTCTTGTTCCCTTAAATTATAATAATCTACATGTCTTTTCCCAAAAACATCGTCCGTTCACATGGTTAGAGACCTTGCAGGTTTGTCATGCTCTGCCTCCAAGTAGACCATCGATCCCCTATCTTGCACATTTAGGAGCAATGTCGCGTGTACTTCCATTGCGATGCTGTGTTAATAAATGTGTGGTCTTCCGTCGATTACGGTCGGAATATTAAGCCACCATTTCATATAATCTCAATCCTTTCGGACGATTAACTCAAGGTTATGTAGCCACTATGATGCTCTTCTTATGTGCAGAGTTTCGAACTTATTCATGCTGTCGTCGAAGTGTGCTTTAAAAATATGGCCGTCGAAAAGGCGATAGTGGTAGTTTATTGTGAATAATTCGACGAAGGAACGTCGTATCATTAAACGAAGTACACCACTGAATGCAGCTAGCAATGTAGCACCTACGATGCAAATTAGACCTAATTCTATGATCATCGATTTTTTTTCATTGGTAACCCTACCCTAGGTGTACAATTTGATAAAAAAATGATAAAAGTGGAGTCGCAGAAGCCTTCTCCAGCACTCAAAGTACTTGGACGTCTACTTTAGGTTTGTAAAAACCTTCGCTGGAGATATAAAGTTCGGCGAAGCCGTTTCGCTTGAATTCTAGCCGAATTTCTAATTCTCGGCCTTTTGAAATCGGCCATCTTTTTGCGCAATATAAAATATAATATAAATTCACTGTTTCAGTTACGTGTGAGAACAAATCGAAATTACCTGGAGAAGAAGAAATCCTTCGGAAAATGCAGTCTTCGGAATCCGATATGTCAGCCCACTTACAGAAGAACTTTAATCCTAATAAACACATGGGGCCCAGTCCTTCCAACGACACACACGCCTCTGATATACGCTGTCAGGTTCGAGCACAAACTTTTCCTGAACGAATGCCTTCGATTTGGCGGTGACCCTTTCGTAACTAACGCCAATGGTCAAACAGCCTTTCATGTAGCGTGTGCTTCTTCTCGTTCGAGTCAGAGAACAGACAAAAAGAGAAAGGAACTCCTCCAAATGCTCTTAGACCAGCCCGTGAAGAAAGAACATCAACTACCGTTTATCAATGGTTCGGACCACGAGAGGAGAAATGGAATGGACAAGAGTTATGTTTATCATCCGTCTGTGTGTCTGTTGGACAAGGTGTGGTGGTGGTGGTGTGTGTATGTGTGTGTATGTGTGTGTGTGTGTGTGTGTGTGTGTGTGTGTGTGTGTGTGTGTGTGTGTGTGTGCGTGCGTGTGTGTGTGTGTGTGTGTGATTAAAGAGAGAGAGTGTGTATGTTTATTCGTGTGTGTGTGTGTGTGTGTGTGTATGCTTATTTGTGTGTGTTGCATTGCCACTCTACACTTCTGGTATCATACATTCACGATTGTAGAGTTCGAGCACAAACTTTGTGTGTGTGTGCGTGTGTGTGTGTGTGTGTGTGATTAAAGAGAGAGAGTGTGTATGTTTATTCGTGTGTGTGTGTGTGTGTGTGTGTGTGTGTGTGTGTGTGTACAGTATGTGTATATTATGTGCATTGTGTGTATCCTGCAGGTGGTGACATGGGCAGAAATGTCAATCCAGCACAGATGGCCAAACTCAACCAGCAAATGGCAAAGATGATAGACCGAAAGGTACTTCAACAAATGGGTATGTTCCCCAATTGGTTGAATTTTTTGACTGTTTGTTCACTATATTTGGTACTTTTTGTGTAGGTGGAATGGGTGCTCTACAAAATTTGATGCGGCAAGTCCAATCAGGAACTCAGGGGATGCCCCCTGGAATGGGAGGTGGGAGATAATGACATCAACACAAAACGCTATTTGTTCTTTGAAAATGACTGAATTTTTATTGCTTCTGTCCATGACAATATTTTTAAATTAATTCTTGTCCTGAAATTGATGACCTGTTGTGTGAACTATTACATGCACATAAAGCATAGGCACCACAGTTCTATATCACATCATATACACATAATCATTCATTATTATTACTGTGAGTGGGTCATGTGCACACTTGTGCAATACACTGGAAGAGGGTCACAAAACATTGAGGTTTTTCATCACATCCATACAACATACTGTACATTGGTTATGAGTGGTTTACTTGAGTTGAAAAAAAAAAATAAAAAAAGGTCACCCACTCGGGGTCGAACAAACCCATGGTTGGCTTTATAGGGACTTTCCACATATACTGTGTACTTGGTCATTCCGCGAATGCAGAAGACACTATTCTAGCTGGGAGGTCAGCCGCGAGTCCCAAAGCTCCCCCCTACGGTTCTTTGTAGAGAGTATTGCAACTGACCACCAGGAAGCGAGCTCTTTTTTTTTCATGGAAAAAATCCGTCCTTTGGAGGATTCGAACCCGCGACCTGGAGCCTAGAGTCGTGTCACCTGACCAACCGGCTACCCAACCGGCTACCGTGACCTATCTATTTTATTATTAGTATCTGCGCTATTTATAGTTGTCCTAGGTGTACAATTTGATAAAAAATGATAAAAGTGGAGTCGCAGAAGCCTTCTCCAGCACTCAAAGTACTTGGACGTCTACTTTAGGTTTGTAAAAACCTTCGCTGGAGATATAAAGTTCGGCGAAGCCGTTTCGCTTGAATTCTAGCCGAATTTCTAATTCTCGGCCTTTTGAAATCGGCCATCTTTTTGCGCAATATAAAATATAATATAAATTCACTGTTTCAGTTACGTGTGAGAACAAATCGAAATTACCTGGAGAAGAAGAAATCCTTCGGAAAATGCAGTCTTCGGAATCCGATATGTCAGCCCACTTACAGAAGAACTTTAATCCTAATAAACACATGGGGCCCAGTCCTTCCAACGACACACACGCCTCTGATATACGCTGTCAGGTTCGAGCACAAACTTTTCCTGAACGAATGCCTTCGATTTGGCGGTGACCCTTTCGTAACTAACGCCAATGGTCAAACAGCCTTTCATGTAGCGTGTGCTTCTTCTCGTTCGAGTCAGAGAACAGACAAAAAGAGAAAGGAACTCCTCCAAATGCTCTTAGACCAGCCCGTGAAGAAAGAACATCAACTACCGTTTATCAATGGTTCGGACCACGAGAGGAGAAATGGAATGGACAAGAGTTATGTTTATCATCCGTCTGTGTGTCTGTTGGACAAGGTGTGGTGGTGGTGGTGTGTGTATGTGTGTGTATGTGTGTGTGTGTGTGTGTGTGTGTGTGTGTGTGTGTGTGTGTGTGTGTGTGTGTGTGCGTGCGTGTGTGTGTGTGTGTGTGATTAAAGAGAGAGAGTGTGTATGTTTATTCGTGTGTGTGTGTGTGTGTGTGTGTGTGTGTGTGTGTGTGTGTGTGTGTGTGTGTGTGTGTGTGTATGCTTATTTGTGTGTGTTGCATTGCCACTCTACACTTCTGGTATCATACATTCACGATTGTAGAGTTCGAGCACAAACTTTGTGTGTGTGTGTGTGTGTGTGTGTGTGTGCGTGCGTGTGTGTGTGTGTGTGATTAAAGAGAGAGAGTGTGTATGTTTATTCGTGTGTGTGTGTGTGTGTGTGTGTGTGTGTGTGTGTGTGTGTGTGTGTGTGTGTACAGTATGTGTATATTATGTGCATTGTGTGTATCCTGCAGGTGGTGACATGGGCAGAAATGTCAATCCAGCACAGATGGCCAAACTCAACCAGCAAATGGCAAAGATGATAGACCCAAGGGTACTTCAACAAATGGGTATGTTCCCCAATTGGTTGAATTTTTTGACTGTTTGTTCACTATATTTGGTACTTTTTGTGCAGGGGATGCCCCTTGGAATGGGAGGCGGGAGATAATGACATCAACACAAAACGCTATTTGTTCTTTGAAAATGACTGAATTTTTATTGCTTCTGTCCATGACAATATTTTTAAATTAATTCTTGTCCTGAAATTGATGACCTGTTGTGTGAACTATTACATGCACATAAAGCATAGGCACCACAGTTCTATATCACATCATATACACATAATCATTCATTATTATTACTGTGAGTGGGTCATGTGCACACTTGTGCAATACACTGGAAGAGGGTCACAAAACATTGAGGTTTTTCATCACATCCATACAACATACTGTACATTGGTTATGAGTGGTTTACTTGAGTTGAAAAAAAAAAATAAAAAAGGTCACCCACTCGGGGTCGAACAAACCCATGGTTGGCTTTATAGGGACTTTCCACATACACTGTGTACTTGGTCATTCCGCGAATGCAGAAGACACTATTCTAGCTGGGAGGTCAGCCGCGAGTCCCAAAGCTCCCCCCTACGGTTCTTTGTAGAGAGTATTGCAACTGACCACCAGGAAGCGAACTCTTTTTTTTTCATGGAAAAAATCCGTCCTTTGGAGGATTCGAACCCGCGACCTGGAGCCTAGAGTCGTGTCACCTGACCAACCGGCTACCGTGACCTATCTATTTTATTATTAGTATCTGCGCTATTTATAGTTGCCCTAGGTGTACAATTTGATAAAAAATGATAAAAGTGGAGTCGCAGAAGCCTTCCCCAGCACTCAAAGTACTTGGACGTCTACTTTAGGTTTCATAACTTAGTTCACATCTCCAACTAGATTTGTTGATAATATCAGGGCGACATGCCCCCTCTCCCACGAGATATGCAGGATGGTGCTAAGTGCATTTTTTCCCTATTCTCCCCCATACATTGACTGTGGTGCTATGGCCAAATTTTGGCCATAGCACCACCTTGAATAACAAGGGTTACAGAGCACACAAAGTGATGGGAAGTGTTTCATAACTTACTCACATCTCCAACTAGATTTGTTGATAATATCAGGGGACACGACCCATCTCCCACGAGATATGCAGGATGGTGCTAAGTGCATTTTTCCCTATTCTCCCCCATACATTGACTGTGGTGCTATGGCCAAAATTTGGCCATAGCACCACCTTGAATAACAAGGGTTACAGAGTACACAAAGTGATGGGAAGTGTTTCATAACTTAGTTCACATCTCCAACTAGATTTGTTGAAAATATCAGGGCGACACGCCCCCTCTCCCACGAGCTATGCAGGATGGTGCTATGGCCAAATTTTGGCCATAGCACCACTTTCAATAACAAGGGTTACAGAGAACACAAAGTGATGGGAAGTGTTTCATAACTTAGTTCACATCTCCAACTAGATTTGTTGAAAATCTCAGGGCGACACACCCCATCTCCCACGAGATATGCAGGATGGTGCTAAGTGCATTTTTTCCCTCTTCTCCCCCATACATTGACTGTGGTGCTATGGCCAAAATGTGGCCATAGCACCACCTTGAATAACAAGGGTTACAGAGTACACAAAGTGATGGGAAGTGTTTCATAACTTAGTTCACATCTCCAACTAGATTTGTTGAAAATATCAGGGTGACACGCCCCATCTCCCACGAAATATGCAGGATGGTGCTACGTACATGGAAAAAATATTAAGCACCTTCCAATGTAGCTGGAGTTACAGGCCACCTATTGAGATGGGAATTGTTTCAGAAGTTAGTTCAAGTCCACAGCTAGGTCTGTCTGAAATATCACATTGACACGCCCCCTCCCTCATGAGCTATGCAAAAAGGTGCTTAACCCTTTCTCTCCTATACTCCCCCATACATTGAAAAATTATAAGCACCTTCCAATGTAGCTGGAGTTACGAGCCATCTATTGAGATGGGAATTGTTTCAGAAGTTAGTTCACGTTCCCAACTAGGTCTGTCTAAAATATCACGTTGACACACCCCCTCCCTCATGAGCTATGCAAAAAGGTGCTTAACGTTTTCTCTCCTATACTCTCCCATACATTGAAAAAATGTTAAGCACCTTCCAATGTAGCTGGAGTTACAGGCCACCTATTGAGATGGGAATTGTTTAAGAAGTTAGTTCACATCCCCAACTAGCTCTGTTTGGAATATCACGTTGACACGCCCCCTCCCTCATGAGGTATGCAAAAAGGTGCTTAACGTTTTCTCTCCTATACTCTTCCATACATTGAAAAAATATTAAGCACCTTCCAATGTAGCTGGAGTTACAGGCCACCTATTGAGATTGGAATTGTTTCACAAGTTAGTTCACGTTCCCAACTAGGTCTGCCTAAAATATCACGTTGACACACACCCTCCCTCATGAGCTATGCAAAAAGGTGCTTAACCCTTTCTCTCCTATACTCCCCCATACATTGAAAAATTATAAGCACCTTCCAATGTAGCTGGAGTTACGAGCCATCTATTGAGATGGGAATTGTTTCAGAAGTTAGTTCACGTTCCCAACTAGGTCTGTCTAAAATATCACGTTGACACACCCCCTCCCTCATGAGCTATGCAAAAAGGTGCTTAACGTTTTCTCTCCTATACTCTCCCATACATTGAAAAAATGTTAAGCACCTTCCAAAGTAGCTGGAGTTACAGGCCACCTATTGAGATGGGAATTGTTTAAGAAGTTAGTTCACATCCCCAACTAGCTCTGTTTGGAATATCACGTTGACACGCCCCCTCCCTCATGAGGTATGCAAAAAGGTGCTTAACGTTTTCTCTCCTATACTCTTCCGTACATTGAAAAAATATTAAGCACCTTCCAATGTAGCTGGAGTTACAGGCCACCTATTGAGATTGGAATTGTTTCAGAAGTTAGTTCATGTTCCCAACTAGGTCTGCCTAAAATATCATGTTGACACGCCCCCTCCCTCATGAGGTATGCAAAAAGGTGCTTAACGTTTTCTCTCCTACGTATACTCTCCCATACATTGAGAAAATGTTAAGCACCTTCCAATGTAGCTGGAGTTACAGGCCACCTATTGAGATGGGAATTGTTTAAGAAATTAGTTCGAGTCCACAGCTAGGTCTGTCTGAAATATCACATTGACACGCCCCCTCCCCCATCAGCTATGCAAAAAGGTGCTTATCCCTTTCTCTCCTATACTCCCCCATACATTGAAAAAATATTAAGCACCTTCCAATGTAGCTGGAGTTACAGGCCACCTATTGAGATGGGAATTGTTTCAGAAGTTAGTTCACGTTCCCAACTAGGTCTGTCTAAAATATCAAGCCGACACACCCCCTCTCTCATGAGCTATGCAAAAAGGTGCTTAGCGTTTTATCTCCTATACTTTTATTACCATACATTGAAAATATATTAAGGACGTTCCAATGTATCTGGAGTTACAGGTCACCTATTGAGATGGGAATTGTTTCAGAAGTTAGTTCATATCCCCAGCTAGGTCTGTCTAAAATATCAAGCCGACACACTCCCTCTCTCATGAGCTATGCAAAAAGGTGCTTAGCGTTTTCTCTCCTATACTCTCCCATACATTGAAAATATATTAAGCATCTTCAAATACAACTGGAGCTACAGGCCACCTATTGAGATGGGAATTGTTTCACAGGTTAGTTCACATCCTCAGCTAGGTCTGTGTAAATAATCAAGCCGACACCCCCCCTCTCTCATGAGCTATGCAAAAAGGTGCTTAGCATTTTCTCTCCTATACTCTCCCATATGTACATTGAAAAAATATTAAGCACCTTCCAATGTAGCTGGAGTTACAGGTCACCTATTGAGATGGGAATTGTTTCAGAAGTTAGTTTATATCCCCAGCTAGGTCTGTCTAAAATATCAAGCCGACACAGTCCCTCTCTCATGAGCTATGCAAAAAGGTGCTTAGCGTTTTCTCTCCTATACTCTCCCATACATTGAAAATACATTAAGCACCTTCGAATACAACTGGAGCTACAGGCCACCTATTGAGATAGGAATTGTTTCAGAGGTTAGTTCACATCCCCAGCTAGGTCTGTCTAAAATATCAAGCCGACACACTCCCTCTCTCATGAGCTATGCAAAAAGGTGCTTAGCGTTTTCTCTCCTATACTCTTCCATACATTGAAAATATATTAAGCATCTTCAAATACAATTGGAGCTACAGGCCACCTATTGAGATGGGAATTGTTTCAGGAGTTAGTTCACATCCCCAGCTAGGTCTGTCTAAATTATCAAGTCGACACACCCCCTCCCTCATGAGGTATGCAAAAAGGTGCTTAACGTTTTCTCTCCTATACTCTCCCATACATTGAAAAAATGTTAAGCACCTTCCAATGTAGCTGGAGTTACAGGCCACCTATTGAGATGGGAATTGTTTAAGAAATTAGTTCGAGTCCACAGCTAGGTCTGTCTGAAATATCACATTGACACGCCCCCTCCCCCATCAGCTATGCAAAAAGGTGCTTAACCCTTTCTCTCCTATACTCCCCCATACATTGAAAAATGATAAGCACCTTCCAATGTAGCTGGAGTTACGAGCCACCTATTGAGATGGGAATTGTTTCAAAAGTTAGTTCACATCCCCAACTAGCTCTGTTTGGAATATCACGTTGACACACACCCTCCCCCATGAGCTATGCAAAAAGGTGCTTAACCCTTTTTCTCCTATACTCTTCCATGCATTGAAAAAATATTAAGCACCTTCCAATGTAGCTGGAGTTACAGGCCACCTATTGAGATGGGAATTGTTTCAGAAGTTAGTTCACGTTCCCAACTAGGTCTGTCTAGAATATCAAGCCGACACACTCCCTCTCTCATGAGCTATGCAAAAAGGTGCTTAGCGTTTTCTCTCCTATACTCTCCCATACACGTACATTGAAAATATATTAAGCACCTTCGAATACAACTGGAGCTACAGGTTACCTATTGAGATAGGAATTGTTTCAGAGGTTAGTTCACATCCCCAGCTAGGTCTGTGTAAAATATCAAGCCGACACACTCCCTCTCTCATGAGCTATGCAAAAAGGTGCTTAGCGTTTTCTCTCCTATACTCTCCCATACATTGAAAATATATTAAGCATCTTCAAATACAATTGGAGCTACAGGCCACCTATTGAGATGGGAATTGTTTCAGGAGTTAGTTCACATCCCCAGCTAGGTCTGTCTAAATTATCAAGTCGACACACCCCCTCTCTCATGAGCTATGCAAAAAGGTGCTTAGCGTTATCTCTCCTATACTCTCCCATACATTGAAAATATATTAAGCACCTTCGAATACAACTGGAGCTACAGGCCACCTATTGAGATAGGAATTGTTTCAGAGGTTAGTTCATATCCCAAACTAGGCCTGTCTAAAATATCAAGTCGACACACCCCCTCTCTCATGAGCTATGCAAAAAGGTGCTTAGTGTTTTATCTCCTATACTCTCCCATACATTGAAAATATATTAAGCATCTTCAAATACAATTGGAGCTACAGGCCACCTATTGAGATGGGAATTGTTTCAGAGGTTAGTTCATATCCCAAACTAGGCCTGTCTAAAATATCAAGTCGACACACCCCCTCTCTCATGAGCTATGCAAAAAGGTGCTTAGCGTTTTCTCTCCTATACTCTCCCATATGTACATCGAAAATATATTAAGCACCTTCCAATGTAGCTGAGGTTATGGGCCACCTATTGAGATGGGAATTGTTTCAGAAGTTAGTTCACATCCCCAGCTAGGTCTGTGTAAAATATCAAGTCGACACACCCCCTCTCTCATGAGCTATGCAAAAAGGTGCTTAGCGTTTTCTCTCCTATACTCTCCCATATGTACATTGAAAATATATTAAGCACCTTCCAATGTAGCTGAGGTTATGGGCCACCTATTGAAATGGGAATTGTGGTGCAAAAGTTAGTTCATATCCCAAACTAGGCCTGTCTAAAATATCAAGTCGACACACCCCCTCTCTCATGAGCTATGCAAAAAGGTGCTTAGCGTTTTCTCTCCTATACTCTCCCATATGTACATCGAAAATATATTAAGCACCTTCCAATGTAGCTGAGGTTATGGGCCACCTATTGAGATGGGAATTGTTTCAGGAGTTAGTTCACATCCCCAGCTAGGCCTGTCTAAAATATCAAGTCGACACACCCCCTCTCTCATGAGCTATGCAAAAAGGTGTTTAGTGTTTTCTCTCCTATACTCTTCCATACATTGAAAATATATTAAGCACCTTCGAATGTAGCTGGGGTTACGGGTTAGCTACGGACATGGGAATTGTTTCAGAAGTTAGTTCACATCACAGTTTAGATGTGTCTAAAATATCATGTTGACACGCCCCCTCCCCCATGAGCCATGCAATAACGTGCTTAAAGTTTTCTCTCCTATACGTACGTACTTACTCTCTCATACATTGAAATAATATTAAGCATTTCCAAATGTAGCTGGAGTTACAGGTTAGCTATAGACATTGGAATTGTTTCAGAAGTTAGTTCACATCCCTAACTAGGTCTGTCTAAAATACCAAGTTGACACGCCCCCTCCCTCATGAGCTATGCAAAAAGGTACTTAACGTTTTCTATCCTATACTCTCCCATACATTGAAAATATATTAAGCATCTTACAATGTAGCTGGGGTTCACCAACACAATTTGGGATGCATACAAACCGTCCTTAGTGTGATATGGGCCTCGTGGTGACAAGCAAAAAAATGTCAATTTTTATGCTTGTCACCACGGCCTCTCCTGTGTGCACATAATGCATCATAGATCAAATACGAATGCACGGACACACTCCTGGAACTAATACGCTCCTTTAGATAACAAAAATGATAGGCTTTGTCACTGATCAAAAATTCTGTCAGGTGTCCATATGGCACATAGCATTATACATTTGTATGTACATTTCAATATAAGTGCAATATGCATTGTGGTGATAACTCAGGTAATTTGACATCATGTTACTGGTCACCAAGGGCTGCCCGGTGTCCGTGCCTAACTCACCAACACAATTTGGGATGCATACAAACCGTCCTGAGTGTGATATGGGTCTCGTGGTGACAAGCAAAAAAATGTCAATTTTTATGCTTGTCACCACGGCCTCTCCTGTGTGCATATAATGCATCATCCAAGTGATTTCAGATTCTGTTGATGGGATGACCAGTGTCCATATCAAACTTATCCTCACAAATGAGGATCCATGC
>OZ026567.1:4082349-4124849 GCA_964020155.1 Chondrilla cf. caribensis
AAATACCCTTGTGCAATTCTCTTCCCAGGTTGTCTGTGGGTATGCTCATTCCCTTGCTCTCACGGACACTGGCGAGCTCTTCTCCTGGGGCTCCAACTCCTATGGACAGCTGGGGACTGGGAGCAAGATCAACTCCGTATCTCCAACCAGGGTCGTGGAAGACGTCGGGAGATTTGTTGAAATAGCCGCCTGTCATTACAGTCACGTGTCGGCTGGAGTTTTACAAAACGGCATTATTCACATGTGGGGACAGTGTAGAGGACAGTCCATATTGTCGCCAATGGAAACCAACTTCGACAATCTAGATGACGTGTTCGCCTGTTTTGCTTCTCCTGCCACCATGTGGAGGCCCCTCGTCATCGGTGTGTAACTGTGTGTGTAGTTACAGTATGTATATGTACATGTACTATGTCCATTGTGCCTATGTATGCATATACGTATGTAAAAGTATACATATGTGTGTGTGTGTCTCTCTCTCTCCATCTGTGTGTGCGTGCGTGTGTGTGTGTTTGTGTTTGTGTGTATATGTGTGTGTGTATGTGTGTGTGTGTGTGTGTGTGTGTGTGTGTGTGTGTGTGTGTGTGTGTGTGTGTGTGTGTGTATGCGTGTGCACATTATGTGTATGTATGTGTATGTACTACAGTAGTGTATTTGGAATGTATTATGCAATATTTAGTGACTACTTTCAACCACTTGTAGAGTCTGGTTACAGCAACTCATTGGTTTCAGATATAAAGAATGCTTTTGATGATCAGGTGAATAGGATACCGTCGGTACATAATAATACATTCATGATTGTACTCACACACTTACATGCATGCACCTGTGCATGCCTACACACACATGTACACATGCACAGACACAAAGGCATACACACACATGTACACATGCACAGACACGAAGGCATACACACACATGAATACACACACAAACACACACACAGACACGAAGGCATACACACACATGAATACACACACACACGCACACACACACACACACACACACACACACACACACACACACACACACACACACACACACACACAACACAGACACATAAACATATACACACACACACTTACAAATATCTTTACTCCAGGCTTCTTCAGACATGACCATTGTTGTGGAAGACAAACCCATCTATGTGCATAAGGCCATACTAAGGATAAGGTAAGAGATGAACATTTTGTATTTTTTATATTCTCATGGGTATCAGCAAGTGTAGTCAACTCCAGGTGTGAGCACTTCCGCTCAATGTTCCAAGAAGGCCACTGGACAGAAAGTGAAAAGAGGTAACCCTTCATATATCTGTTGGTACAGTGAAATATTCATATTGTAGATGCATGTATGTAGCGTGTATGGTGTGTGTATGTGGATAAATACAGTGAAGTAAAAAGAGGTAACCCTTCGTATATCTGTTGGTACAGTGAAGTGTTTGTATTGTAGGTGTATGTACGTAGAGTGTGCGTAGTGTGTGTATGTGGATAAATACAGTGAAGCATGTCTGACTACAGTATGTGTGGTTCAACCTGCTCAGTAAGTACCTCAAGGGCAAAATCCGTACTTGTCAGAGGCACATACTCCCAATACTGTTTGACATACATTGATGTATAACTGAGTGAGGTGTGCCAGCCAGGAGTAGGAAGGAGTAGTGGGAAATTTTCGCAGACAGAATTTTCACAGATTTTGTGGTTGGCCTAACATCTGTGAATATTTTATCTGTGAATTAGGTGTTCTCATTGTTCCATCACATGACTGTGGCCAGTATCCGCGAAAATTTTATCCACAAATTTTCATTTTTAGAGCCATCCATGAAATTTTGTCCCGCCTAAATTTCCCGCTATACAGTATGTACTAGTCAGGGTATTGACATTAAGTAACCTGGTCAACCAAGTTGACCTGTAGCATATGTACGATCTCAGTCCGTGAGTTACGCGAGTTTATTTGCAATCTTCTTTATCTTGTTTCAGAGTGATTTCAATAACCCAGTTCTCTTATCCTGTCTACCGTGCCTTCCTGTACCACTTGTACACTGATGAGATAGACCTTCCAGTGGAGGAATCTTTAGGTCTGTATATGTACAGTACGTGCATTGTTACCTACAGATTGTCTGTGACTTCATATGTCAATAAGTAGTACATGTCACAGGTGTGTGTGTGTGTGTGTGTGTGTGTGTGTGTGTGTGTGTGTGTGTGTGTGTGTGTGTTTGTGTGTGTGTGTGTGTGTGTGTGTTTGTGTGTGTGTGTGTGTGTGTGTGTGTGTGTGTGTGTGTGTTTGTGTGTGTGTGTGTGTGTGTGTGTGTGTGTGTGTGTGTGTGTGTGTGTTGTGTGTGTGTGTGTTTGTGTGTGTGTGTGTGTTTGTGTGTGTGTGCGTGTGTTGTGTGTGTGTGTCACTGTGTGTGTGTGTGTGTGTGTGTGTGTGTGTGTGTGTGTGTGTGTGTGTGTACATGTTTGTATAAGGTATACTTATTATCTCAGGACTGTTGGATTTGGCCACGTCGTACTGTGAAGACAAGCTAAAACATAAATGTGAAGGACTTATCAAGCAGTCAGTGACTGTTGACAATGTGGCAATGCTTTATGAAGTTGCTACAAGATACAAGGCAGAAGTGTGTGTGTGTGTGTGTGTGTGTGTGTGTGTAGTGTGTGTGTGTGTGTGTGTGTGTGTGTGTGTGTGTGTGTGTGTGTGTGTGTGTGTGTGTGTGTGTGTGTGTGTGTGTGTGTGTGTGTGTGTGTGTGTGTGTGTGTGTGTGTGTGTGTGTGTGTGTGTGTGTGTGTGTGTGTGTGTGTGTGTGTGTGTGTGTGTGTGTGTGTGTGTGTGTGGTATGAGTGTGTGTGTGTGTGTGTGGTGTGAGTGTGTGTGTGTGTGTGTATGTGTGTGTGTATGTGTATGTGTGTGTGTGTATGTTTACATGCATGCATGTGTGTCTTACTTACATCCATACTACATGTGAACTCATGTCATGATCATTAGTGGTGTATAATTTTTTCACATAATTACAGGATTTGGTCAGTTTCTGCTTCAGATTTGCCATGAACCACATGACAGATGTTGTACAAACCGAGTCTTTCGTGAACCTCGAAGAATCCACCGTCAAAGAATTCATCAAAAGGGCTGCGGAAAAGGGAGCATTCAAGACATAATGTTGTTTCCAAGGGTTACCGCCCCTCATTTTATACATAATATACGACTGTTGTTTGCATACTAAATGGTATAAATTGTATTACTCGGTCACGTGTCTGTAGACCGACCAAAATGGCTTACACCGGTTGTACAAGAAGGGCTGTGTTGGACGTTCAGCGTTTATTTGCCAGCTTCAGAGGCAGGAAAAGCAGAACGTTAGACGTTAGTTGCAGTCTGTGTGAATGTCTGAGCTGAACTTGTAATTGGGCTTATTACGGGTTCATTGGTGAAGTTTTTTTAATTCTTGAGCGCTGAGAATAATGAAATTCCATCAATTGAACTCATTTCTTATTCTAACAGGTCTCATAAACTATCTCGTTTGTATTAATTCCAACTGTACATAATCCCTACCACCATTCTTTACCTAGTGTACTTGTTATCCTGAGTTGACTAAGTCTTCCATTTGTACAAGCGTACAATGTTCCTTTTAAAAGGTTTTCTCAAGAATTGTTCCGCCCATTGCCTGTACACAACCGAGAATGCACTTGAGTATTCATGAGTATGAGAACATGAAGATACTCAAGGACTACAAGCTGGTAGTACCTAGGGGAGATGTGGCAGAGACTGTTGAAGACGTTAGGAGAATTACTACAGAGTTCGGTGTGTGTGTGTGTGTGTGTGTGTGTGTGTGTGTGTGTGTGTGTGTGTGTGTGGTGGTGTGTGTGTGTGTGTGTGTGTGTGTGTGTGTGTGTGTGTGTGGTGTGTGTGTGTGTGTGTGTGTGTGTGTGTGTGTGTGTGTGTGTGTGTGTGTGTGTGTGTGTACAGATGTATGATTTGTGTGTGAATGTGTACCTAAGTATAAGTACAGTATGTGTGATGTGTATATGCACATATACATGTGTGTTCTTGGGTGTCTACCACTGTACCTGTATACGTTTATGCACATTTGTGCTGTCTATCATATGAGAAGTAGACCATTAGGTGTGTGTGCCATTCTGTACCATCCCACTTGGACACTGAATGTACGCGCCTGTTCTCCACACCCTCAGGTGGTCAGTCTGAGTGAAGGCACAGGTGCTAGCAGGTGGGAGAGGGAAGGGACACTTCACCTCCGGTCTCCAAGGAGGAGTCAAGCTAGCTAGAAGGTAAGGTTGGTTATACCCAGTGATTGAGGATCCTGGCACTATACACTAGACCCTCATTAAAATACCACCTCAGTAATGAAGCGTCAAATATGTATGTAATAGGACCACTTACGTACTCCCTGATCCATGGAATATGTACCTGTACATAATACGTGCCTACATACATACGTACACTGTGTATACGTTTTCAACGTCAGAATTAGGACCACCTTGCAATGGAGATTGTACCACCTTGACTGGTCCCATGGGTGGTCCTGTGAGGTCTACTGCATGCACCTGTCCGTGGTGTACACTCCAAAGGTATCCTTCTGTGATGCCATAGCTGTGGTATTCCAGCCACACCACCATGTGCTGTACTGGATGGCTCGCTTGTGTCTGTATTGGCAGTGTTGTATACAAGCGCACATATGTACATTATCATATTAACATTAGTGGTTATTTACATACATATATCAATCAATCAATGAATCAATCAATCAATCAATCAGTCAATCGTTATTATTAACGTGCCAAATGCATAGCACTACAGTGGAACCTGTTAATCCGGACTCTGGAAAAAGCGGACACCTGGACACTTCACACACTGACTAATCAGGACACTTCTTGCCGGTCCCCAAGTGTCCGCATTATACAGGTTCCACTGTAGACAGATTATGAAGCACACATCAAAATATGTATGCATGTATGAAGTGAGGTACACTACTGTGTGCATCAGAGGACATTGGTCATCTTACATGGTCAACCACAGGTACATACATAAACCCATACATACATACATACTGTATGTACACACACACACACACACACACACACACGCACGCACGCACACACACACACACACACACACACACACACACACACACACACACACACACACACACATGTATCTCTACTCTTCACTAGCATTGATGAGGCTGTTGACTACTCTAGACAGATGCTAGGTAGTAGATTGATTACCAAGCAGACTGGAGAGAAGGGAAGACCCTGTAATAAGGTATGCACACCAGTGGGCAAGACCACATTTTTGCTTTTGGTGGTTTTCAATTGTGTAGTATCTTCTCTCTCGCTGAAACAAACAAACACACACACACACCACACACACACACACACACACACACACACACACACACACACACACACACACACTGTGCTTAGGTATTGGTCACTGAGATGCTGAAGCCCCAACATGAGTACTACTTTGCTATTGTGATGGATCGCAGTGCTGTGGGTCCAGTGATTGTGGCCAGCAGAGAAGGAGGAGTCGATATCGAGGAAGTGGCCAAAACTAATCCTGAGGCAGTAGTGAAGGAACCAGTAGATTTGAAGGAAGGTGTGGTACTGGGTGTGTGTACGCACACACACACACATGCACACGCGCGCGCGCACACACACACACACACACACACACACACACACACACACACACACACACATTTGTACTGTATATGTATGTATATTTGTATATTGTATGATTGATTGATATATATACATACATCAAAACATACCATAAAATGCATACAATACACACATAACCTCATGACTTTCAGACCCTCTTCCCCACTCTCCCTGAAGGTCTCACAGAGGAGAAGGCGAGTAAAGTTGCCTCCTTGCTTGGATTTGAAGGTGACTTCCATCCTCAAGCCGTGGATCAGTTCACCAAGCTCTACAAGGTGTTCAGTGAGTTGGACGCAACCATGGTGGAAATCAACCCTTTGACCGAAGACGCCAGCGGAAGAGGTAAACTGGCGATACTCCAACTAACCTAACAGTAGAACAAAGCAACATGTCCTTATGGCTGGTGCTCAATGTTAACTGTTGTTGGCTCTGCAGTCAACTGAAGTTTGTAATGGTGTCTTTGCAGGACTCCTGGACATGCATTACATACGTGGTTCAGTTAGTATAACCTAGTGTGAAATATGTCGAACTGTGATACATCGTTCATACTGTGCTCACTGAATACAGTACATACTGTATAGAGCTGGGAATAGACCGTAACTCTAAAATCAGTTATTAATCCATAGTAACCAATTGATTAATTGATTTATCACTGGATTACCACCGATTATCACCATAATTAAGTGGGCATAACCAGAAACTACTTCATTTTGTTGAGTAGTCATCTGACAGACTTGATGTGGAGTACAGAGTGTACTTTGTCTGCTACTAGCTGTAACTGTTCTGTTTGCCTGTAGTGATGTGTATGGACGTGAAGATCAGCTTTGATGACAACGCCTCCTACCGACATGCCGACATCCACAAATTGAGGGACTGGAGTCAGGAGGATGAGCGGGAGGTGAAGGCTACACAGGCTGGATTGAACTACATAGGATTGGATGGAGATATCGGCTGCTTAGGTGTGTGTGTGTGTGCGTGCGTGCGTGCGTGCGTGCGTGCGTGCGTGCGTGCGTGCGTGCGTGCGTGCGTGCGTGTGTGTATGTGCATATGTGTGTGTTTGTGTGTATGTGTGGTGTGTGTGTGTATGTGTGTGTGTGTGTGTGTGTGTGTGTGTGTGTGTGTGTGTGTGTGTGTATGAGTGTGTGTGTGTGTGTGCAATATACCCCAGTTTCCTCTCAAATAATTGCTACCCAAAGAGCACTGGTATGTGTACATGTAAAGTTTAGTTAACAAATCTGAATATATCTGCACATGTAGCCACAGATAGGGAATTATTTGTATTCATACATAATATGAACGTACATATGTGCAGATAATCTCATCTGTCAACTGCTTTTCTTTTCAGTGAATGGAGCTGGACTGGCAATGGCTACAATGGATCTGATCAAGCTATATGGAGGAAAACCCGCCAATTTCTTGGACATTGGGGGCGGAGCCAGCACTGATGAAGTTTTGAATGCATTTGAAGTGATCAGTAGTGATACTAATGTGAGTGTGTGCAATGTCACATGACATACATACACCTGTAATTCCACATGACATACGTGTGATGTCACATGACATTACCTACAATGGCACATGACATACGTGTGATGCCACATGACGTACCTGTGTATGAGGGTGATCCACATTAGGCATGGTCTACAGGAGGTGTGGTCTACAAGAGGTGTGGTTGGCAGGTGTAATGTACAGTGGGCAATGGATCCTGGGAACATAGAGGCTGAGCAGTTGGTTTTATTGCGTGTACATTCTACTTGGAATCCTCAGGTCCGATCTATTCTCGTTAATATATTTGGCGGCATCATCAAGTGCGATGAGATTGCCAAGGGAATTGTCTCATCTCACAGATCTCTGAACCTCAAGCTTCCTCTAGTAGTAAGACTGCAAGGTTGGTGCGTCCGTGTGGTTGATGCCCCCCCATGTGGTTGATGTTCCCCTGTCCATGTGGTTGATGTTCCCTATTCATTTGGGTGATGTCAGCCTATCCATGTGGTTGATGTCTTACAGCCCTGCTACATTACATATGTACGTATGTGTATGTACATGTGGTACATGTACTAGCAGTAGTGGTTGTGCAGTTTAGTATGGAGTCTATAGATCTCTTTTACCATCCTCCATATTTCACTACAGTGAAAGTAGACTAGTTTTTGTATGCGTTCAATAAGTGGCACTATTAAACCTTTTTCCACACAGGGACCAACTTCCAGAAAGCCAAGGAACTGATTTCAGAAAGTGGTCTCAATATTCAGTTGTGTGAAGAGTTTGCCCAGTCGGCTAGAATGGTATGGTTTGAACATACAGTGTGTACAGTATGTATGTGCATATGTACGTGCACACATACGTATGCACACACACCAAACATACACACCCACACATACACCACATATGCACTTACGAAGTACACACACACACCTAGCATGCAAATACACACACGCACACACACACACGCACATATGAAGCACACACACATACCACACACACACACACACACACACACACACACACACACACACACACACACACACACACACACACACACACACACACACACACACACACAAGGACACATACGTACACACACATGCACACACACACACACACACACACACACACACACACACACACACACACACACACACACACACACACACACACACACACACACACACCTATATTTGATCCACATACGTCATTTCTCTCCAGGCTGTTGAGTTGGCCAAGTGAAGCACCGTACCTTATTCAATTCAGACCCTATTTATCCAGTGTAGGTACGTAGATGTCGTTTTATACACCAGCCACCCCTCATCAAACACACTGTACAGTAACTATGTCATAATTATGTTAATGACAACATGTCTGTAATATACTAACATGTCAATGTAATAACGAAAGAAGTCACCTGTTTAATATCAATCGATATCGTAACAAATTGCCAATATATTATGTTAATACGTATATTGGATGTGCAAGTGAGAAATGTGATTGATTCGTTCATGTAGCTATATAATATATGTGTGTGTACTATATACAATATACGGTATACGTCACGGAAAACTTGACGTATCGTAACGTAATTACAGTGAAATCACGATTACGTTACGATGACTTTACGATCGAATTGCGATTGGCTACGATGGATTTACGATTCTACTACGATCGAATTACAATCCTACTACAATCGAATTACGATTCTATTACGATTGTCTACGATAGAAAATATAACTCGAATTACGTTGGGGCTATGATGTCAATTTACACTTTAGCACTATTTAATTCCGTTATGTTTGCAAAGTGTGACATTTCCCTCGAATCTACGGTGAGAGTAAGCTCGAGAAGCTTGACTAACAAACAATGGAAGAAATATGACTGCTAGAACGCTCACGAAGGATTCTCGTTTATTTCAAAATGGTGAGTAACAATATGCGACGTACTTAGTTGTATGATTTTCAGACAAACCTAACACCTCTAGCAATTCCGCTCAATTTATGCTTCGTAGGTACTAACAAGCAGAATTACGATTACAATTTCGCTACGATCGAATTAAGATCGAATTACAATCGAAGTACGATCGAATTACGATTTACTACGATCGCGTCCAAATTACGTTACGTTACGTTACGATGTAATATAGAGTTTTAGATCAGCGTATACGTTAAACGGTACGTTGCGAGATGACGTCACAACGTTTACGGTGCGAGGAAGTTAAGTACTGTTGTTTTAGATAAGCGGACAAAGGAACAAAATGGCATATCAAAGAAAGTTCGTTAAATTCACAATATTTTGTAAACTCTGCGCCTTGTTATCGATTCAGTACTGCTACCTGATTTAGAAAGGAATTAGAAACTGTTTTGGAGATTATGTACTGCGATGACAGCAGCTCGTGCACATCGAGTAGCGATGAAGAAGACATGGATCTCATCCTCCTGGATTTAGTGGTGAAGCCCAAGCAGGTTCTGGGACCCAAGCTTCATTTAGAAGACCTTACGGATTTGGAGTGTGAACGACTTTTCAGGTTAGCGATCTTAGTGTGTGTGAAGTTTCTACTATGTTATACGATATAATATTATAGATTTTGCAAAGATGATTTGGCTCGGCTAGCTACTGCACTCAGCCTCCCAGAGCAGTACACTTGCAGCCAAGGAACGACTGTTACTGGTAGTGAAGCACTTTTGGTTATGCTTAGGAGGCTGAGCTACCCAAATAGACTTTGTGACCTGGTTCCATTGTTTGGCAGGTCAGAATATGAATTAAGCCTCATTTTCAGCAAGGTAAGTATGTATGTACATGAAGTTGTTCAGTTGATTACTTGAAGTGTTGTCACATTTTGTTCCACAGGTAATTGACGACATCTATGATCGTTTTGGATACCTATTGACAGACCTTGATTTGGTGTGGATGGAGCCACAAACATTCGCCTCTGCCATACAAGCTAAGGGAGCTCCCTTGAATCGATGCATTGGGTTCATAGATGGGACAATACGCCCAATTGCACGACCCACGGTAAACCAGAGAATTATGTATAGTGGCCATAAGAGAGTACACTGTCTGAAGTTCCAGGTATGATGCATATTCTTCAAAATTTAATGTTTTTACTATGATCTATTAACACTTGTTGCATTTCATATACAGTCTGTAGTTACTCCAAATGGTCTTATCGCCCATTTGTTCGGGCCTATCGAAGGGAGACGACATGATGCTTTTATGCTCTCTATAAGTGGGCTACCGAACAAGCTGAGATCTTTCACCCAGCCCGACAACAGCCCATATGTGTTGTATGGGGATCCAGCATATGGAGTATCAACCCACATCTTGTCTCCTTTCCGTGGCCTGCACTTAACACCACCACAACAGGAGTTCAACCGAGCCATGAGTGCTGTTTGGGTGAGTGTTGAGTGGACCTTTGGGAAAATTCTCCAGTATTTCGCTTACCTGGACTTCAAGAAGAACCAGAAGGTCTTATTGCAACCAGTTGGCAAGTACTACCTTGTAGGGGCAATTCTCACAAACTGTCACACATGTTTGTATGGATCACAAACAACAACTTTTTTTGATGTACCACCTCCATTATTAGAGACTTATTTGTCCAATTGTTAATGTAATTTCATGCTATTTTTCATTGTAATGTAACTTATGTAATATATATTATTAGTAAAGTATTATATGTGATCATAATTCCCGTGTACACAGTATGCGCTTAACAGTAATAATTATTATGCAATAAAAAATTGTTAATGTATGTGTATAGTTACATGTTTTTCTTCAGTAGTTCTAGTATTGTTTTTCTTTCTTCTGCTTCAATTTTTTGTCGTTCAGCATCTAACTCTAGCTTCTTCCTCCTCTCCTCCTCCTCTAAAGCCAGCTTCCTCTCTTGTAGCTGAAGCTCCATTTTTTTCAATTCCAGTTCCTTCTCTTTCAAGCTGGCTTTTTTCTCATATTTTTCTCTCAACAGGTCTATCACTGCTACTTTACTCGCTCGTTTTGAACCTGCATATTGCATGTGGGGATACATGTAATGCACACAACAAAGATCCTGTAAAGAAGTCACCTGAACTTGACAGTTTCATCCTCTTACTAAGAGGCCCAGAATCCACTGATGAGTCATCCACATCATCCTCATCCAACTCAAGCGTGGGAGAAGACATCCTCCCTAAGGAGAGGACCACAAGTATCATCATCAAGCTAGACATAACAGAAACACAAAACTTACTGGCTACACTTTGCATTGCAGCTTGTCTCATTTCTTCTCCTTTTTTCCTATCATCCTCCTTCTTTAGATTTTCTTTCTTCTTGTCTTCTTCTCTCACTGTGGCAAAGTCTCTCTGGTAAACTAAAATGTCTTCCAGGAGCTGTGAAAGCTCTGAATACTCTTCTTCAGTTCCAGATCTGCGTAGATGATAACATACTCTATCAATAGGATCATGTTTTGTGCAGAACTACCAAAAGCATGCCTATACTTACTTCTTCAGAGCCTTTTTGTCGTCGTCGTTGTACTTTTTGAGCAACAGCTCCAAACGCTCCCTGCACCCTCTTCCCTTCAACTGAACAGGCTTGTCATCAATTGAGAACTGCTGGCTGAGCATAGATGCCACTGATTCCCATTCTGCGGGCTTGGTGGGCCTAGTTGAAGCTACTTCAGTAGCTAAAGCGAGGTCATGCTTCAGCTCATAACGAAAACCGGGCATTTTGAGGCCTACAATAGAGAACAGCAAGTAAAATTCAGCTTGTGCAGTTTGCACTATTCGTATCTACATAGACAAGTTTATACGTGAATTCTGCCTAGTAAGTATACACACTACATGTTGAACAACTCATATAAACTCACCAAACGTTGGATGAGAACTGTATCCGAGAGGAACAAGTCAGCGGAAATCTCGTACGCTAAAATGCTTCTTTACACGTGTCATACGCTGAAATTCCCGCCTTGAACGTTGCGGTTATGCATATCAGGTGATTTTTTGTGATGTTTCGTGACGTCAACGTTCAACGTTTACGCTGATCTAAAACTCTCTAATTACGATTACGTTACGTTACGATGTGTCAAGTTTTCCATGACGCGTACCGTATACAGTGGAACCTCTATTAAAGGACTCTCCCAATAAAGGACACTATAAAGATAACCTCCCTACAAAGGACACTTTCTTGGGCCCCAAAAATGAACTTTCCTATAGTGCTAATACATTTTTCACCTCTGAAGAGTGGACAATCTCTCTACAGTGGACAAGTTAGCTGGTCCCAATGTGTCCTTTATAGAGAGGTTCCACTGTATTATATTATGTATACAGTATGTACAAGTGCATAATACTATAATTTGTTATACATAATATATACACATACGTAGTATCATACAAATGTACATATACGTACGTATGTACGAAAAATTCAGTAATATGTACATTATACGTACTACAAAATATGCTGTATGTACATATGTGTAAGATATGCAACATTATATAATATATATACAGTATATGTACTTCATATAAAATTATTATTATAATAGTATTTAAATAATCAATACAATTAGCCGCACACTGATAGTATACAATATGTACAGGAGGCAACATGCACAGGATACAGTATGGCTGTCAGGGTAAGAGCAGGAGAGTCAGCATGCATTTCTCGTGAATTATTTGTGTTCGGTGAGAATTAAAAACTTGAGGATATCTGACAGCGAAACCACACCCACAACATGCCTCCGGCTGTTGACGATCACGAGACGATGAACCTGTGTACCAACATCAACAGAGGGTAAACAAACGCTCTATAAAGCAACAGCAACTTCATTGTCACCAAGTTAATGCACATGCAACACACAAACAGTAATGGACAAAGAATGAAGAAAATGAGCTAGTTCACATGACCAATCTTGTATGCACTTACTTTAGCAGAAACAATCTTTGTGATAATGTTGAAAAGAGAATCAGACGCCTTACACGTCTGAACACCTTCAAAACCCTATAAAAAGGGGGAAACAGGAAGTACACTCAACATACATCTACGTAGGAGGTAGACATACGTACATGAGAAGGAAGCACACATACAGGAAGTACACTCAACATAATATGGGAGGGTACACAGACAGGAAGTAGACTCAACATAATAATATTATAGGAGGTACATATACAGGAAGTACATACACGCATACAGGAAGCAAGAATACACATACAGGAAGTACATGGTACTTCATGCAATGGTACCTGTGCCCTGTGCTTCAATGCATCCATCAAGCTAACGTCCAAGTTGTGGTAGGTCCTCTCAGCAGCAAGATTAATGACATCAAACTTGGCATAGATGTCAATAACTTCACCTGATGCCGTCAATAGAACACAAATGTACACAAGTAAACATATTACTGGACCAAAAGTACACCGCAGACCAGATGGTGGACCAACAGCACACCACAGGCCAGATGGTGGACCAACAGCACACCACAGGCCAGATGGTGGACCAACAGCACACCACAGGCCAGATGGTGGACCAACAGCACACCACAGGCCAGATGGTGGACCAACAGCACACCACAGGCCAGATGGTGGACCAACAGCACACCACAGACCAGATGGTGGACAAACAGCACACCACAGACCAGATGGTGGACCAAAAGCACACCACAGGCCAGATGGTGGACCAACAGCACACCACAGGCCAGATGGTGGACCAACAGCACACCACAGGCCAGATGGTGGACCAACAGCACACCACAGGCCAGATGGTGGACCAACAGCACACCACAGACCAGATGGTGGACAAACAGCACACCACAGACCAGATGGTGGACCAAAAGCACACCACAGGCCAGATGGTGGACCAACAGCACACCACAGGCCAGATGGTGGACCAACAGCACACCACAGACCAGATGGTGGACCAACAGCACACCACAGACCAGATGGTGGACCAACAGCACACCACAGACCAGATGGTGGACCAACAGCACACCACAGGCCAGATGGTGGACCAACAGCACACCACAGACCAGATGGTGAACTGCAGACTCACGTACCATCAGGAGACACGATAGGCAGTGCTGACACTCGTCGCTCGGCAAACACATTCAAAGCAGCTATTATGGCTGTGTCTGGTGAGGTCTGGGAAGTAAAGGAAACAGAGTACTTTAAATACACCACGTACAGTGTACACACGTACATATAACGATATAGCTACAATACAGTGTTAGCATGTATGTAGCAATCGCTGCCAAACTCACAGTGGCTATGGAAGAATACGTTCCAATCTCCAATTCACCGATTGACTTGTGCATGTAGGGAGGCATTGGATGTTCATTGCAGCAGATAACCTTCAGCAACAAAGGGGGAGGAGTGTGTGTGTGTGTGTGTGTGTGTGTGTGTGTGTGTGTGTGTGTGTGTGTGTGTGGTCATCCTGGTGTTGGCATGGAGGCCACAGACTCACGTTGTGGTAAATGTGATGGAGAATTCTCTTGTGTGTCAAGACATAGATGGCATTTCCCGTCACGCGATCAATGACAGGTAAACGATGGATCTTGTGGTTGACCAGCATATCGATGGCTACATGGAGACTGAAGTAAGACAAATGTACAGATGATAGACCTCGTACATACACAACCAGGAGGCAAGGTGTGTGTGTGTGTGTGTGTGTGTGTGTGTGTGTGTGTGTGTGTGTGTGTGTGTGTGTGTGTGTGTGTGTGTGTGTGTGTGTGTGTGTGTGTGTGTGTGTGTGTGTGTGTGTGTGTGTGTGTGTGTGTGTGTGTGTGTGTGTGTGTCAGATTTGGGCTCTAAAGTTCAGTCTGACCAACAAGATTTCTATATACAGTACATGGGTCAAGTTGGATTCTTAAGTATGGTCTAGCAAGCAAGATTTGTATATGAGTCAAGGTGGGCTCTTAAATATGGTCTAGCAAGCAAGATTTGACCGTACATGAGTCAAGCTGGGCTCTTAAATATGGTCTAGCAAGCAAGATTTGATCGTACATGAGTCAAGGTGGGCTCTTAAATATGGTCTAGCAAGCAAGATTTGATTGTACATGAGTCAAGGTGGGCTCTTATGTGGATCTGGTTTCCAGGGCAAGGCAGCTACACCACCACATGGAGCAGGGTTGGTGTCATACTTCACATACTACACATGAGAACTGAAAATCACAGTCCACAGACGTCATGCTAGGTATTCAGAGTGTCCAGCTCACTTTTCCATAGGATCAATACTGACTAGTGTTGGCTTCAGCTTGGTGAATTCCTTCTCTGAGACTGTATTGGGTGAGAAGTGATGAATAGACTACAAGTGTGTGTGTGTGTGTGTGTGTGTGTGTGTGTGTGTGTGTGTGTGTGTGTGTGTGTGTGTGTGTGTGTGTGTGTGTGTGTGTGTGTGTGTGTGTGTTGTGTGTGTGTGTGTGTGTGTGTGTGTGTGTGTGTGTGTGTGTGTGTGTGTGTGTGTGTGTGTGTGTGTGTGTGTGTACATGTGTTTGTGTGTGTGTACACGTTTGTTCCTGTTGAAAGCAGGTATCATGTACTGCATTTGTGTACAGCAACATGAGAGCACACCCACAGTCATACACACGTTGCACTACTCACAAATCCACTCTTGAATGGTCTGCTCCTCCAATTCATCCATTCTAACCTAATTCGATGGCATGAAGTACAAAGGTCTCATAAAAGCATACATAAATGAGATTATAACTAGGAAATGAAACAAACACACAAAAGAAGAAATAGTCATGAAGATTACTGAAAAATTGTCATGACATTGTGTGTATGTTTTGTGAATGTGATTTATGCTGGATGAGATGAACGTGTCCGTGCACGCTTGATTATACATATACACGCATGTATGCACTTACACACGTACAAATATGTACAGTACACACAAGTACGTACAACCCCACACACATGGAGACACACACCCGCACGTACGCGCACACACACACACACACACACACACACACACACACACACACACACACACACACACACACACAAAACTCACAATAGGCGATTTGTAGTGATGTCTCAGAATGTGTATGAAATCGGTAATGGTCAACATTCCTGCAGGGGAGATAAAGAAATACAGTAAAACAAAACATTGGGGAAAACAATTACAGCCTCATAACACGAAAGTGCTTGTCCCTGAGTTCCATTACCTAACCTATTTGTGGTCTGAGGGATAATGTCATGCTGAAATCATCGGAGAATAACAAACTACTCCAGTACTGTATCTATCAGTGAAACAACAGCTGCTATCAAACTTTTGGTTGTCACCTATCTCTCAATGGAACAACAGCTGCTATCAAACATGGTAGAACACACTGTAGAGGAATGGCTCAAGTACTCAGAGCAGCTGAAACACATGAACCTTCCTGGGTGCCTGGTGTGGTGGCCTCGTAGGGTACATCCCTCCACAGTACAAATAACATTACCTAGCCAAGAAGACATGTGAAAGCTGCATCATTCACACCACTCAGTGTGGGACACATGGTTACAGAACAGACAAAATATCTATGTATGCATGCACACACACTAGATATTATGTACATACATACGTACCTACAAATTCCTGCCACTTAGAATCCCACAGCGGTGCAGATCTGATCCCTGTGAAAATACCAGTAATTGTTTGCCATGACTAATAAACATGACAATCTTGAAACAAACAAACAAATGATTAACATGCTCTCTATGGGAATAGTATACCACTACACATACTCTACAAACACTAGTAGAGGTCCTACTGTACACACACTAGTAGAGGTCCTACTGTACATACACTAGTAGAGGTCCCACTGTACACACACTAGTAGAGGTCCCACTGTACACACACTAGTAGAGGTCCCACTGTACACACACTAGTAGAGGTCCCACTGTACACACACCAGTAGAGGTCCTACTGTACACACACTAGTAGAGGTCCCACTGTACACACACTAGTAGAGGTCCCACTGTACACACACTAGTAGAGGTCCCACTGTACACACAGTGTACACAGCATTACACACCATTGGCAACAAGAGCAAAGAAAGCCTTCTTGACCCTCAGTCTTGTGTCCAGGACAACAATCTTTGTGCTATTTGGGATGATACTGTAACAGGTCTGGGACTTGAGAAAGTCAGCATATACCGTTGAGCTGACGTCTGGAGGTCCTGCAAAGGTAAAATACACCATTCGTACTGACATTACAGATCATTGGATATACGTATGCAATTCAATGTACGCATAGTGTATCATACACATGTGACACATACAGTATAGGAACACATATGCACAAGCATAAACATAATATGTGCACATATGTACAGATGTAAGGTACACACACATGTACAGATGTATAACACACACAAATGCACAAATATATATGTAATAGTTATATCCTGGCATGGTGATTGTTAGACAATTTATACTGCAAATATCCGCTTAGCTCAATACAACATACGTAGTAAATGCAATAAAAATGTGTTTACTACTTTCCTGCCTCGTTCTTACGCAATTAATCCTAACAGTGAAACCTGTCTGGTGACCTGTGCTGTATCACTGACCTGTGCTACATGGCCTATTTACGCACAGATTTCTCTTTGATCCACCCCTTAACCAGGATACAAGGCTTATTCATGCACAGATTTCTCTTTGATCCACCCCTTAACCAGGATACAAGGCTTATTCATGCACAGATTTCTCTTTGATCCTCCCCTCAACCAGGATACAAGTACGTATATACGCATACATGTATGTTGGCACATACAGCATGAACATGGGCTCGTGCATACAACTTGACAATTAATCATGTGATATCAGGTACATAGTCTAATGGCCTCTGTTGTATTTTCAACGTCAGCCTCTACACGAAATTCAATAAGATAGCAACAATATGTTCTACATATGTTGGAGCAGCCATGAGTGACAAGTACAAAAGAGACGGGTCACTTTGTATCCGACTACATTCACGGACATGTATGCCCACAAACACTCACCTACACCCACACCCGCCCACACATATAGGAACATACATTCATTCATACATACATACGTTCATACATACAGTATTTAAGCACATACACGTACTGTACTTACACACATGCACGCATGCACTCACACACACACATGCACACGCACACACACACACACACATGCACACACACACACACACACACACACACACACACACACACACACACACACACACACACACTCATGTACACACACACACACACACACACACACACACACACACACACACACCTGTATCTTCACATGGTGTTAGTAGAGTGTGTGGCGCTTCCTAAAAAACGGTAAGAGAGGCCAGTAAAGTAGGAATATACATATATACACAAACACAGGGTGCATCAGAATAACACAGCACATACAACCAACATGGACGTCCATGGAAAAGAATCGAAGGCATTGACTGTATTCA
The DNA here is from genome assembly GCA_964020155.1 of Chondrilla cf. caribensis. Classification (NCBI taxonomy): domain Eukaryota; kingdom Metazoa; phylum Porifera; class Demospongiae; order Chondrillida; family Chondrillidae; genus Chondrilla; species Chondrilla cf. caribensis. The sequence continues at coordinate 4,100,889 of OZ026567.1, forward strand.
ATCAGTATACTACAGTCTACAGTCATGTTAAATCTCAAGGTGTGGTCAAACTTTAGAAGATCGACACAGTTTGCAATGACATGCAGTGTCAACATAAACGTTTAGTTCAGTCCCCTACATGATATCACCATAGATACTACAACCCACAGGGATTGGAAACTCACATTTATACGGTTTGTATTGCGTGGATTATAGTATCTATATATGATATGACAGACTCTTATTTTGTATACATATGCACACACTGCTCATGATGGTGAGATCCCAACATGCAGTGAGGTTGAAACACACACACAGTAAGTGTTGACTGTGCACCAGAGACAACATGTCTTGCTGAGCACTTCCAGACTACTCCTTGGGAGAAACAACGGGTACGTCTCAACAAGCAGTGTGGTAGGAACATAGTACATGCACACACACACACACACACACACACACACACACACACACACACACACACACACACACACAAACACACACACACACAGGCACACACACACAGGCACACACGCACGCACACACACACACACACATACACACACACACACACACACACACACACACACACACACACACACAAAGGATGCCTCATTGAGCAGTACAGTAGCACCACTGTGTACCACAAACTGTCACCAGTCTGTGCCCCGTGGTAACATACATGTCATCGAGGAAAGGGACTAATCAGGTGTATCCAGCCAAATGACTGTACCGGCCGTTGCATTCAGCTCGGTATGCATGTGTGAGTGTGCTCCCAAGTGGAGAGAGGTAGCTGATTACAACTGTGAGAGCTCTCACAATGTGGAGAGAGGTAGCTGATTACAACTGGGAGAGCTCTCACAATGTGGAGAGAGGTAGCTGATTACAACTGTGAGAGCTCTCACAATGTGGAGAGCACAAGCTGCTCAGTACAGTGTCTTACACAGTGGAACCTTGGTTGTTTCACTCCTTGAAAACGTGTCAGGTGCAAATCAGATTTAAAATAAATCAGGGAACATCGTCCATAACCCAGTGGAGGTATGTACGTGCATATGTAATAATCGTACCCCCTATAGTCAGTACATGGGAAATGTACTGGTATCCGCTTAGGGCACTCCATGTACCAACCAAAAGAGAGGCACGTACAACTATTGTGTGTACGCATGTCATAGGGAAGTGTTGGATAAATGAGGATGAATGGATGTTGTATCAGCCGGAGTGACAGTTGGTACTGTTAGTTGCTGCACCTCTGCATCGCTCTGGTAGGCATGCGGAACTACTCACAAACAGCAAACGAGGGGAGGAGGGCACACACTACAGAAAGCACAACCAAACAAGGACTAGGACAATATCTCACTTCGTTTAACACATCTGCATCGTCATCTTCGTTGTTGGACGTGTTTAGTTCTTTCTCTCCCTTGTCATCAACTGGTCCTCTTGAAGAATAAGGCAAGCAGAAAGGACGCAGAGAATCTTCGTCTTCATCGTGGTTGAGTTTGGAAGGAGATTTCGGATTTATTCTCACTTCTGTGGAAGGTACATAGTCCGTCATCAATCTACTCATCTCCTGAATTGATCTCGGCTTCAAGCTTGATGAAGATGAGCTTCTACTTCTGCCACCCTGTGGAGGTGTGGTTATGACATCATTTTCACGTGTGCGACCACCAGGGGTATTCCCAGGGAGGTCATTCGGATCTGTGGTATTGAGCTGTGGTTGCAGAGTAGAGGTAGAAGGTGTGCAGTTCAGAGAAACAGGAGGATAAGACGATGACATCAATCCTCCAGTAGGCAAGCAGAATAGAGAGGAAGGCCGCGCATCAGTAACCTCCTTTGATTCCTCCTTCCCATTCACCTCCTTGAAGCTGTTCTGAGTCATCTCTGGCTCTACATCAATGCTCTGTGCTCTGGTGTACTCCTCACTGGTCAAGTTGGTGCTGATTTCGCGCTCGAAGTCCGCCTCATCCGAATTATGCCACTCCCAGTACCAATCCGAGTCCTTCATGGCCTGAGCGTAACTCGCAGATTTCCCGCCACTCGTCTCGCTTTTGCCGGACACGATCCCAATTTCCTGTAGATCGTTTATCGACTGCAATGGAGTGTTCGGAGCAGTGGACCAGTCAGTGTCTACTGCCAATGGAGGGTCCATACTTTGAACCGGCGACTGATCCATAATCTACATTAATAGGGGAAACAGACATTTAACTATGTGAAATGCACAGCACCACACCACACCAGAGACTACGTTAAAAGCACTACTAAGGAGACTATTAGTGTGTAACTCTGTACAGGACGGTACAGGATGTGGATTAGAAGTAGTCGCGAGTAACCAAAAACTTGCATTCCCTACCAAAACTCAGAGCAAACAGTCACTGACTGACGGAAATATTCATACCGTACCTAGTGTATACAAAGAGAATTCGACTTACGCGTTGAGGTGTATTCAACTCTCGGTTAACCTCCGCTGAAACGTTTGGAGGACATTTTCCTATAAAAACAAACGCCCTCAACCCGTATATTAGCCCCGGAAATTGGTGGGCAGGGCGAGTATTTTTTGCTTTTCGGGACAAAAACACCCGCCATGTTCCTCTCTTCCCGTGTTCCGAGCTGCGCGAGAACATGACTCGAAGCCCGAAAACTCCTGCTAGACGGGAGGAAAGTACCTGGTTAATGTCATAGCATTCACTTAGGATGTCGCCCAATGCACCTTCATCTCAAGGTACTCGTTTCCGATGAACCCTCGGTGAAATTCTTTACTACATGGGGATTGATATTCAAATGTGAGCCTGATGTCCCGAAGTGAAGGGAGTAGCGCTGGTATGTTGCAGAACTACGTATCTTTAAGAAAGAGGTTGCAGGATGGAATTAGTGCAAGGAGAGAATTCGGACTTAATTCCACTTATGTGTTCGATTTAGTTGAAAGACCCCTTGGGCACTGCTAATTAATGTCTGCACACCACACACACACACACACACACACACACACACACACACACACACACACACACACACACACACACACACACACACACACACACACATGCATATGTACATGCACATACACACACACACATAGATAATGTAACCGTTAGTATTATATTATCCATGGTTTTATTAAAATGTCCCTTCAGCTGTATGATGACAATTGCATTATGTGTGCACTGCTTGTGGGGTCTTATCCTAAGCAAGTCCTCAAAACTTCAGAGATTTTACTTGTTACAGAGTTATCCTTGGAACGATAATAAAGTTGAAATTTCCCCTGGTGTGTGAGCAGGTGTGACCTGCTGGTGTAGGTTTTCACTCGGAGCCTTTGGACTTCAGTGCCTCAGATTTCCTGGAATGTTTAAATTCTATTACGTTTGGTGTCTGTTGCAAGAGCTATGAATCTTGTTACCTTTGCCCTTATATAACCACATGCACTCCTTCACTGCTTTCATTTCTACTTGTTTACCAGCGAGGTCCTGTCCCTGTGAGCTACCACTTCTCCTCTGCTCTTGACAGCAACAATCCTTGTGAAACACAGCAGGTGAGGTTTTTGTACTGTGAGTTTGTTCTTGTGTGCAGCTAAAGTACAACATTTGTGTGTCATTGTTCAATTATGAGGTCAGGATGATTTATAGAGGTTGGGTATATTCCTAGTTTTGGCCAGAATGTTAACAGTAATCTGTGTACACCCTCTCTGCCCCCTCCACACCCCCTACATACACACACTACATCTCTACACACACTCTATATCCCTCCACGCCCCCACACACCCTCTACACCCATACATACACCCCTACACCTCTACACACGCCCTCTACACCCCTTCAACGCCCCCTACACTCCTACACACACACTCTATACCCCCTCAACACCCCTACACACACTGTGTGATTCTTAGTCTCATGGGGTGAGTGTGTTGTGAGGACTTTTGACCACTCTCTACACATATCTTTCTTACCACCTGCAGCCCACTCTCTTGACAACTACACCAAAGTGATTTGATGGACGAAGAGGGAAGTATAACCTATAAAATGACCTCAAAGCAGTCAGATAGGAATCGGTGGTCCATCGCTATCACCAAAAAAGACATTATCGTCTTTGTAGTTCTGTGTACCGTTGTGTTGAGTGTGGTAGGGGTTGGCACGTGGAACTACTGCATCGAGACAAGGCTGAAGGCACTGGAGATTGCTATGGCCCACAGCTCCAAGAATGGGGAGAATCATCGTATGTGTGTGGCTTGTCATTGTGTGGGGTACTGTACTTGTTACGCCTGCGTGTATCACACACACACTCACACGCGCATGCATACATATAGACACACACACTACACACACACACACACACACACACACACACACACATGCACACACACACAAACACACACCTCCCTGTCCTCACAAACACCTATTGTTCATTGAACATGTACACAGGTCTTGCTAGACAGGATGTACTGAGTGGAGACGAGAACCATCTAAATGTATGCATTGTTGTTGTTGTTTGTTGATACAGATATTGTGTATAGACGTAGTTCTGTACTCTTGTTGCTTGTTGGAATGTAGTAGTTTTGGCATTTTGTATCATTTCAACCCCATTTCAACCCTGTAGGACAGACTACCATCTGCCCATGTTTTCCCATGTGCAACGTCTGCAGCTAATCCAATGGTATCCGATTACACAGGTATGTGTGCGCGTGTGTATGGTGTGTGTGTGTGTATGTGTACATGTGTGTGTGTGTGTGTGTGTGTGTGTGTGTGTGTGTGTGTGTGTGTGTGTGTGTGTGTGTGTGTGTGTGTGTGTGTGTGTGTGTGTGTGTGTGTGTGTGTGTGTGTGTGTGTGTGTGTGTGTGTGTGTGTGTGTGTGTGTGTGTGTGTGTGTGTGTGTGTGTGTGTGTGTGTGTGTGTGTGTGTGTGTGTACATGTGTGTGTGTGTGTGTGTGTGTGTACATGTGTGTGTGTGTGTGTGTGCAGGTACATATATACATGCATATCGGTGTTCTAGTGTGTGTACATACATGCACATACAGATTATTCTACTGTTCGACTAAGCTAGGTATCCACTCAGCACTCATTTCTCACAATCTCTGTTTTCTGTAGAAAATGGCCATCTTCACAACTTCTGGAAAAGTGACTGTTCCTTGTCGAACTCCTTCTCCCATCTCGAAGGCAACATGACAATCAAAGAAGGTGCCTACATTGTTGTGCCGGTCACAGGCCTGTACCACATCTACGGTCAAGTAGCTCTGAAGCAGCGTGAATATGCACATCAGACAACTGGGGGATTCAACCTCCATCGTGTGTGCTTCGGGGGTCAGTTGCCCCGAAGTTCGACCCTTGAGAAATTTGTGATCCATCCACCAGGAAATCGTAAATTCTCATATCCGTATGTCGCCGGAACATTCGAGATCAAACGAGGGTGTGGCATTGGCGTGACAGTTGACCCAACCTTGGTCAACCAGTACTACATCAGCAACAAGCACACCCAAACCTTCCTGGGTGCCTTTCTGGTGGAGGCAACAGAATAAAATGCAACAACAACTTCTTCCCTGTGTGTCTTTCTCCTGCCGATCAAACCCATTTTCAATCCTCAACTTTGAAAAACTGTGTAACATCGCTTTCTGTACCATTATTGTCGCAATGTGTATGTATCTGCTCCGTACTCAAATTATTATTATTACTATTACTATATTATATTATTATATTTGTTTAGTCAACTTTTACACAAAAGTAATATTGATGTCAAAATGTATCATATTGATATAGCTGTAATGATAAAATTAATGATTGATTGTTTGATTCAACTCTGAATTTTGAAGTGGAAGTTGAGATGTAATGCAGTGGGGTAACTATGACGACACATAACTGATATGTGCCCTTGTGGTGGGGGTAGACACTGGGGAGTGGTGTGATTCAACAATGAATAGACTTATGAGATTCACAGGATAACAATGAATACGAATTACATCCGTTTCTTGGCAACCAGACTGGCACCACTAGCTTCCAAAAACAGTAAACACACCCTAACAACAAAAGAAGAAGAATGTCAGATCAATGACATTCTGAGTACGTATCTACCTGATCTTGTTCGTAATAACAACTTATGAATACAAACATAATACACACAATATGAATAATAAATGTATGTTACTAGCTGTAGTACTGGAGTTCTTGTTTGATAAGTGAACAAGAAAACAAACAAACAAACAAACAAACAAGCAAACAACAGAATTTTGTATCATGTGTAGATTGTGTACAGCGGTAATGTGTAAGCATGTTTGTACATGTGAACAGGAACCTGTACTCACAATTGGTCTGTACATGTACATATATAAGTATGTACTATGCACATGGTGGAGTGAGTTAAGATTAAGTACAAGTTGTAGGCTAGCTAGTGTTAAAGAGGACTGGGATGGCATTCTCTTGTGCATGTCACACACATATGCTGTACACTGCTTTCCAACGGACCATTGCTGCACGAGTACTCCTGGCAACCATACACTCCACACGTACCAAGTAATTCCATACATTCAACAAACCACTGACTCTTTCATGAACTGCGATTTACTGGAATGATATTACTCAGAGTACACAAGTTCACAGGCCATTGGGCTGTACAGACCATACATTGTGATTGATTTGACTGCTCTGATGTAATAACGGAGCCTCATTAATTACAGAGATGCCCTGTGGTGACCGTCGAATTCTTATGGTTTGCCCTTGCACTTACGGTTTGCTGATTGGGCCATTCTTGGCATTGTGATGTGTGGGGATTTCCCCTTGTCATGCAAAGGTTAACACTGGGCAAAAGCTGATTCAGCAGTGGAGAATGGGCTTGTTTAGGCCTGCACACCTCCATGTGTGGTCAAACTGAAGGGGTTTCCTAGGGGGAACCACCATTTATTGTCTGCAGTATAAATTGGAGCCCAGTCTCTGATACCCACAAGCTACCTTGACACAATCCATGGCTGTTACAGCTGCTCAACTCAGTAGAGGTTGCTCATTTTACCCTGGGATGTTGACTACAGGATAGATTCCAACTCTGGTGATGATGATGGAAGAGATGTGACAGAAATGAAGAGAGGTAAACCAGAGCTGGTTGGCAGAGGAAAGTTAGATTTGAAGAGGACCTTATGGGAGGAAATGTACTAGCTGTCCACTCTGAACCAACAATCAAATTACTTCCTTGAAGAAATGTGGACTAAAAAGAGGTATATAGGATGGTTTAGTCTCAACATGACCCCGCTTTGCTCTACTACAGCTCACACCCAGAGGTGTAAGGCTCCTCTGCTACTTTGAGCACACACACTGTAAGTATACAAGCCATGCAGTCCCCATGTACTGTCACCACCCCCAGTGTACATAGGTGCAGCTGCTACAGTCTACAAAACTCCATTCCATCCAGGAGCTAAACAGAATGGCTATGGTTACAACACACACTGTTTGTACACCAGCTGCCATTTTTTTCCACACTCTCCCGCCAAAAGTCATTTGCTTTCAATTTACCTTCACACATGAATCTAATTTGTGCTGCCCTCCGCCCCACACACACACAATGTAAGAACCGGAAAGATGCCTCATGGGCGTGGACATACCGCACACAAGAGATGTAGTTGTGGGTACATACTAACAACACACTCCTCCATGGATTATGCATAGATTTGAACCTTTGTGGATGTTCCTGGAAGCACAAATATGGGTCAATTTGTGTAAACTTTGGAGGAGTATTGAGAGAGACACAAACCAATGCTTGGAAATGCACAGGTGTGCATTCTTGTGTATGTTTGTCTGCTTGCGTGTACATAGGAATTTGTAGTGTGTGTGTGTGTGTGTGTGTGTGTGTGTGTGTGTGTGTGTGTGTGTGTGTGTGTGTGTGTATGTGTGTGTGTGTGTGTGTGTGTGTGTGTGTGTGTGTGTGTGTGTGTGTGTATGTGTGTGTGTGTATGTGTGTATGTGTGTGTGTGTGTGTGTGTGTGTGTGTGTGTGTGTGTGTGTGTGTGTGTGTGTGGTGTGCAGGCTTATCTGTGTGATGTGTGTATGTGCATGTACCTTAAGCATCAATGTACGTATGTGTCTACCAAAGTGACCAAATGTCTATGTACATACTATTTGTACCTGGGAAGAGTTTATATTCCACACATACGTACATAGTATGCAATTATGTGTTACACGTATACCATCAACACACACGTGCTTGTGTACACACACACAACACACACACACACACACACACACACACACACACAACACACACACACACAATACACACACACACACAACACACACACACACACACACACACACACACACACACACACACACACACACAACACACACACACACACACACACACACACACACACACACACACACACACACACACACACACACACACAGCATGTACACATACTGGGAGTTAACAATCAACTAGATTCCACACACCACCCCATGAGACCTTCAGCCACAACACACAACCCGAAGTTCACTGAATCAGCAAATGAAGTCCACACACAAGAGCACTAATCTCATTAGTCACTACAAAAAGTAGTAAACAGAGTGTAACAGACAATTATACTGCAGGCATGGTGGTGAATGTGTATAAAATGAAACCTGAAAACGGCTATTGTGAGAGTGAGTCTAGTCACATATGTAGATCAGAAGCCGTAATTAGTTCAGGTACGTAAATTGGGATTTTCTCTTCATAGTATATTAAGCTTGTTATGACGGGGATTATGTTCACATCAATGGGGAACACACCAAATGACGGGGATCACACACACACAGTGATGGGGATGACACACAGTGATGGGGTATCACACACACAGTGATGGGGATGACACACAGTGATGGGGATCACGTACACAGTGATGGGGATCACACATAGTGATGGGGATGACACACAGTGATGGGGATCATGTACACAGTGATGGTGATGACACACAGTGATGGGGATGACACACAGTGATGGGGATCACACACACAGTGATGGTGAAGACACATAGTGATGGGGAGGACACAGTGATGGTGATGACACACAGTGATGGTGATGACACACAATGATGGGGATCACACACAGTGATGGGGATCACACACACAATGATTGTGATGACACACAATGATGGTGATGACACACAGTGATGGGGATTATGCACAATGACAGAATCTTAGTTTTTATGATCTGCAACCACATAAGCTGGTAACCTGCTCCACGTTGGCACATTGCATACTCTAGTAAAATTTTGTATATCCCAGTATACTCCAGTATACTCAAATGAAGTGTTACCAAAGGGATTTGTATCAAGCAACCATACAAAGCATATGGGATTGGGCCACTCAATATAAAGACACTCCACAGGAAACAGTCAGAATGGGTGGAAACAGGAAACAGCCAGGGTGAGTGGAAACAGGAAGCAGCCAGGGTGAGTGGAAACAGGAAACAGTCATGATGAGTGGAAACAGGAAACAGCCAGGGTGAGTGGAAACAGGAAACAGTCATGATGAGTCCAAGGGAGAGCCACATTACAACCATGTGTTGCTCCTGGAAGTTGGTGGTATCACACACACACACATCAAACTGGGATCATAGACATCACGCACACATCACACAGACATCAGACGCATCACAACCAGGCTTTCAACACTTCAGCCCTTTTCTTGGTAAGTTGTTACTTATACACACTACTACAATCTCAGGCATGACCAGTGAGACCCCCCAAGTAGGGAGTGGTTTTCACATGCCAGGCAGGTTACCGCAAATTACTGTTTACACACTAAAGACAACATAACCTTGAACCAGACTTCCAAACAATGCACCTGAGGGAAACAAACAGGTTCATATTTACTCCTGATATTCATTTCAATTTCTTTATTCAATACATAGTTCTCTTCTGCTAAAACTCCATCATGAAAGGAGTGATCCCTGAGAAATGACTGGACAGACAAATGGATGAATATCGTGTGGGTGATAAGTGTGTAGGTATGTACATATAATGTGTGAGTAGATGTCTGTACAGTACATGCACGTATTCACGTCCCTGTTTATCTCCATTGGTACACCTCCACCAAACTAGTACACACACACACACACACACACACACACACACACAAGCCATATCAGAGTCACTTATATGTACATACATATTACAAACATTAACACAACAGTACAATGTCATAGAAATGAATGTGCCAGAATCACAGAGAATGAGATGAACAGCGTACACCTCAGATGGACGTGATCTTCATGAAAATGAAGCACAATTGAGTGAGAGGTGCTCGGAGTAACCAGTGTGCTGTGAGCACAACTTGTAGTGCGATGAGGGAGTTTACGGAGAAACTGAAGTTCAATAGTGCCATGGAAACTGTTGCCATGGTGACAGCAACTTAAAGTACTACATGGAAAAGCATCTTCACACACATGTGGTCACCAGCAGGTAACCAGAGAAAGGATTGGTACAAAAAGTCCATGGATACACCCCCACAAAATTACTGGAATCACCCCTTCTGAGAAGTATGACCAGGTATCCACGTGACAGGTGTACACATACACCTACATACAGCAAGTGGACACCTGGAGAGTCATGATAAGGAAGTGTCACCAGACCAAGGCCACACGCATCTTGAAAGACCATGAAATGATATTCATTGGTGAACAAGGGCTAACATATTCAGCTGGGCTACTCCTTTGTACCAGACCTGCCCACAACACATACAGCATTTTATACAGTATACAACAGTGTGTGAATGAGTCCGTTTTATATGCAGCCTACAATATAAGTGTGTATGTGTATATATAATATATTCACATACATACGTAGTATGCAGGTGCCACAGGTCCCCTGGGATGTCTAATAGGTTTAAGCTGACTACAAGGGATGAATATGGAACTATGGAATAGGATAAGGGAGAGATGTAAACATTTAAACCATCTTATCAAGGTCAACAATAATGGACACACACATCCACTGGGTAAACAGCTACTGATAAACAATTGATGGGAATTGATATTTAAATCAGGTTGATAGTGGGACCACAGTGATCCACCACAATTAACTTAAGTGGACTGGGCTGCACCTGGGCCGTGAATATCTTTCCGGATGGTGCAGCAAAGGATTCCACTAACACTATCACGAATATCTTCTCCATTGCGGAACACAAGTGTCAACCAACACACATGAATGTATGTATGTATCTTCTTCACTGCCAAAGCAGAAGGAATCAGCTTACACTATCATTCAATGGTGCAAGGATCAAATAACACAAGAATTTCTTCATCAATAGCGATGGAACACGAGTCAACACACAAATACCCTCTTTGATGATGGAGTGCAAGGATTGACTAACACATAATATCCTCATCAATAGTAGCTAGTACATAAGAGTCAGTACCCAAATACCTTCTTTGCAAGGATCGACTAACACACTCGATGGATCTACACTAGCTACAGTACATACAAAGGGATCGCATGGTCCATTAGGTCAGGAAGTGAGTTACAGGATCGTCTTACCTGTGTTTGTTGGTTGATACCAGCTCCTCATAAAGGTGATGTTCTGTTTGTATGCTTCACTGCTGTACGTGATGACAGACTGGTTGGGTGACTATGTGTGTATGTAGAATACATGTATGTGTGTACAGTGTGTGTGTGTGTGTGTGTGTGTGTGTGTGAGTGTGTGTGTGTGTGTGTGTGTGTGTGTGTGTGTGTGTGTGTGTGTGTGTGTGTGTGTGTGTTTATAAGTAATATGTGCATGTGCTTAAGGTTCAATAATTATACATACAGTATAGAGTATATTTACATATAAAATAGGACATGCTATTGAATAAAGTACATACACATACTACATGTATGTACATGTGTGTACTACAATACTATACACCATACAGTATATGAAGTACATATATACAGTATAATATGTAGTGTTTATGTGTGTATATATAGAGAGTATGTATGTGCAGTATATACAGTACACATGTGAACATGCATACACCTGATTCTGGTTACAAGGTGTCCATCGGTGATACAAAGCTCGACTGCGGGCACAATATCCTGTCTACAAAGACTCCTATATATGTGTACAGTGCATACTGCATCGACTGGACGTTCAGACAAGGCCAAAAAGAGGAGACAGGGAGGAACCTCAACACATAGGTAGATGTACACTGTACTTACGTTGCTGTAGTTCAGTTAATATACGTATGTATGTATGTAAGAGGGGTGTACAGTACAGTGAGTAACTCAGAAGGTACATCAAATGTGTACTTTTCATCAGAAGTACATACTACCAGTGTTGGTTGAAATGGTGTGTACTAACCAGGAGTGTGTACTAACCAGGAGTGTGTACTAAGCAGGAGTGTGTACTAACCAGGAGTGTGTACTAACCAGGAGTGTGTACTAACCAGGAGTGTGTACTAATCAGGAATGTGTACTAACCAGGAGTGTGTACTAACCAGGAGTGTGTACTAAGCAGGAGTGTGTACTAACCAGGAGTGTGTACTAACCAGGAGTGTACTAACCAGGAGTGTGTACTAACCAGGAGTGTACTAACCAGGAGTGTGCTGGTTAGCCATATAAGCTGTTGTTACAGTGCAGTCTCCATAATCCAACGACTTCATTACCCACTATCCTCTGTGCATGGTGTGATCACATTCAAAGACACAGCCGTCAGTGCAGACTATATAATATTATTCTAATGTCTTCGATAATCCAACAATCTTGAATATCAGACTATCAAAGTCAGTCTGTTGTATGAACGCCTAACTGACTGAGAATTAATGCCATTAAATTGTTCTAATCACAGTAAGTAGTCTGATATCAATCGAATATATTATGTACTTTGAGATTTAATCCCTGATTGATATTTGAACATTTTAGAATTTCTTCCATGGTCATAATTCACTGTCCATTTGAAGCATACAAAAGAGGCTTCATACTGTGTGTGTGTGTGTGTGTGTGTGTGTGTGTGTGTGTGTGTGTGACATTTGAAATACAGTCACACATCTACATGCAGTACATACATAGGCAGGAGCACATCTACATTATGTGCATAGTCTACACCAGGTTGCCATGTCATGAGTGGTTACTATATTACACGAACATATTTACATGTACATGTGTATGTATGTGTACGTACATATGTATGTGTGTGCATGTACATATGTATGTGTGTATGTACATATGTATGTATGTGTATGTACATATAATGTATGTGTATGTACATATGTATGTATGTGTATGTACATATAATGTATGTGTATGTACATATGTACATGTATGCCACAGTTCATGTCAATGTGTGCATGTACACAGAGTACACAGTACAGTATATATGTGTATAAATATAAGGGATTTGCAGTATGAAACTTTGTGCATTGATTCATTTCACGAGGTCATGAATTGTTGAAACCACTCATGGCTACACATGTTGGGGATACTATACCACACCATGTGTACTGTACTATACTACATGTACTATACTATACTATGTGTACTGTACTATACTACATGTACTATACTATACTATGTGTACTGTACTATACTACATGTACTATACTATACTATGTGTACTGTACTATACTACATGTACTATACTATACTATGTGTACTGTACTATACTACGTATGTATACTATACTATACTATGTGTACTGTACTATACTACATGTACTATACTATACTATGTGTACTGTACTATACTACATGTACCATACTATACTATGTGTACTGTACTATACTACATGTAATACTATACTATGTGTACAGTACTGTAGTTACATTAATTCTACACTGGGTAATTCTCAACTGAATGCAACTGGTGAAATACTTTTTCGACATTGATATGCGTTGTGAGTGGGTGTCCCCATTGACCACATGCGACAACTATAACAACACTCGTTTATATCCTTAATTGATTGGGGAAAGAGGAACAACATACCCCAGACATGATAATAACACTTTCACACCTCATAACCTGTCATAAAGACTACTTCAGCATCACCTCCACTACTGGTACCCTGCATGCCCCAGACCTACAGTCTGAGAGCATGTTAAGAGTCAGGCCACACCCCCTGGCCCTCAACACACCTCTACATCCTGTGTGCATACTGACAGTTCCCATGCATGAGAGACAGCTATCTTGTGGTGAGAGGTGGGTTCACACCACAGGCAGCCATCTTGGCAAGTGAGCATAAGTACATGTATGTACTGTATGTACATACATACATACATCTCTCACATGTACTCAGTATGTCCAAGACTAGTGCTGTGTACGGATGGGAGACCAGTGCTGTGTACGGTTGGGAGACCAGTGCTGTGTACGGTTGGGAGACCAGTGCTGTGTACGGTTGAGAGACCAGTGCTGTGTACGGTTGGGAGACCAGTGCTGTGTACGGTTGGGAGACCAGTGCTGTGTACGGTTGGGAGACCAGTGCTGTGTACGGTGGAGATGATAGAACTATTTACTATGGTGTATATGATGCAGGATTGGCATCCATTGCCATAGAAACAGCACCATCCTACTGCAATCAAGTTTCCAAGCATTTAACTGATAATTTTTAAATATATATGACATCAGCAGATGCTATACAAGTTTAAGACATGGACACTTGGGCAGTATGACATATTATATGCAATTACCTTCAGGGCTTGGCATTTATGGCGTACTGCCCTTGTATCGATGTCTCAACCACTTAATAGTGACTGAAAGTAAAATATTCAACTGGACCATACCGTGATGTGAAAGAGACCATTCAAACAAACGATCAAAGGATCTCTCAGCCACTGAAACTGAAAGACAATATGAGACAAAGTCCTCATTGCCCATAGTCAGTCAACTGAGACGGGTACACAGGTGGCAGATCACACAGCTGTTTGAAAGTACAACAAATGGTCTCCTGTTTGAGGTGATCATGTGTAACGTGTGTATCAGCTGGTCAAATTCCCATGAAGTCAAACTGAAGACACTGCAGTTAATGATATTCATTAATGACACATCATCCATAACACACACTCTTGGAATCCAATACACAGTCATCCAATGGCATTAATGACATTATTTAGTATCACAGTCATCGTCTGATGAAATCCACTATAAATAAACTAATTTAGTCGCAATTCTCAGACCACAAAATCTCAATTTGATGTATATTTAAAATTGCAGCAAACGACATCACTAATACAGTAACTGTGCATATACATTCCAGTACATCAAATAAGCCATGCTAGCACAGTAGGGTATGAAGAGCTGCATTTCACAGAACAGTGTGCATGCCATTGGGCGGAGTGTTGATTATTGATATACATGCAGCAACTGCTAATGGTTTAAGAATCGAAGAAGGTTCATTGCAATAAACATCACCTCAAAACTCACATACACGTTAGCATGTGTATCATATCTTCATGTTGTGTTGTCCAGATACGCAGTACAGAGTGGTACTCGTGGAGTTAGCTGCAGTTCCTGTTGATACACCTGGGAATTTGTGCAGACAAAACCACACCATAATATTTACATGGATCCTGCAACACACAGGAAGGTGGGTAATAGCCAGAAAGTTACCATGATGAAAGTTCCCACGACCTATGACGCCTAGGGAAAGTACGGACAGGACGCACACACGAGTAATTATCGACCACCTAGCACGCATGCTGGAAGCCCCTTCAACTTGGTGGCTACAAAATCAATCATCCCTCAAAGTCCCCTTACGTGCGAGAATCACCACAACTCACAGGAGGGTTAATCAAGGACGGACAGGTTCGCAGACAACGTACACAAGGCGACACTCGCGGTTCACAGGACGAACGTGTTTCCATCCAGCAAATGCACCCTGAAGAAGAGAATGGAGAGAATTACATGGATAATTTCAAATTTTGATTGAGCAAGTACCTTCGCGAATCTATGGATAGTATATTTAGACGTCTCTCTAAAGTGGCAAAGGAGACGATATTTGATTCGCCTTGGATGTAGAGTCGCTTCTTGGAAACATGTCGACATCGGAGATCCGGGTCAACATGTCACGTGATGCCCACCCCCGCTCCCCATAATTGTATTCATACACTTACCCCGGTTCTCGGAATCGACCCAGTTGCGATATAAAAGGGATCAACTTTGCTCGAGCAATAGATTTAGAAGAGTAAGCAGGAGAGAAGCAGCTTCGAGTGCACGGAGACTAAACTGAGGACCACTTCTTAAGTGCAAGCCTACGGATCTTGCCGATTAACCGACTGCTGGTGTGACCTTCCTAGAATACCGACAAAGACCATTCCCCACTGCACGAAAAGCGGATTTCTCTATCAAGCTGATATACAAGTGTAAGTGGTGCGCAATGTGTGTCGCTTTGCATTTCCGCGACTGCATACAGCTGTGCGGCTGGAGTAAGTAGTCGTCCCCATACAGCAGGGCTAACCTGGTCCAAGGGAGCACTCGCTCGACTCAATGTTACTACGTTGTGTTGCTACGTAGGTCGACGCCAGTTGAGAGAGCTGTAGTCTGGAGCTAACCTTAGTACAGTTTGATTTCTGTGTTCCAGTTGATGTGTTTAATTCTGTTGTTTCTTCCTTGCAGTATACAACGAAACGACGAATATGGATGTCGAGAGAGGAGAGAAGGTCCATGCTAGCGAGAATAGAGGAGTATTTTCACCTCTGTGGAAGGTTTTGTCCGTCCTGGCGCTCGTTGCGGTGTTGTGCGCTGCAGTCGCATACGTTGCCAACGCAGCTGGAGCTTACAGATCGTCTTCAACAGCCGAGGAAATTTTTGGCGGGATTGAGGTTTGTTTACAACCAAGTCACATGACTTTCTATTGATATCATGGGATGTTGTATATACGGCCTGGATCCCACAATTTCATTAGTAGTAATAACACAGCAGTGACATCATCAAACCCTAATGGTCATAATTACATTAAACCTGGAGCAGTCAATAAAATTTAATAATGGTTGTATGTTGTTTGACGTCATTGTTATAAATGTTACGTAAGCAGATTTATGAGTCTTTGGTGAACTGAAAGGTTGTGCATGTCGTGGGAGAGTTAACAGGACAAATAGTTTAATTTATTAGAAAAATACACACACACACGCGCGCGCACACACACACACACACACACACACACACACACACGTACACACACACACACACACACACACATTCTTCTCTATGTATCGACTCAATCATGGATAGTTTTCCTCTTTTTGGTTTGCAGGACGAGGACAACTTCAAGTATGATCCGGAGAGGGTGATCAAGAGATCTGCCCCACATAACTGCAATTCCTCAAGTTCTGATGTGAGTTATCTGAAACATCCATTTGTAAACATTACGTAATAGGCACTAAACATTACGCAATAGGCACTGACCTCACTATGCACTACACTGGACTTGGTAGGTATAAACCCTGGTTGGAGAATACTCTGGTTAATGCATACATTTCACTCATGCCCTAGCTAAATCAGTCAACCAGTATTGATAGCAAGTAGCTCTGATAAGAAGTACAGATTCGGTGTGCCCTTCAAGTTACTTACTAAGCAAGTCAAGCTGTATCTCATGTACACCATGTCGACCAGTACTGATAGCAAGTAGCTCTGATAAGAAGTACAGATTCGGTGTGCCCTTCAAGGTACTTACTAAGCAAGTCAAGCTGTATCTCATGTACACCATGTCAACCAGTACTGATAGCAAGTAGCTCTGATAAGAAGTACAGATTCGGTGTGCCCTTCAAGGTACTTACTAAGCAAGTCAAGCTGTATCTCATGTACACCATGTTGACCAGTACTGATAGCAAGTAGCTCTGATAAGAAGTACAGATTCGGTGTGCCCTTCAAGGTACTTACTAAGCAAGTCAAGCTGTATCTCATGTACACCATGTCGACCAGTACTGATAGCAAGTAGCTCTGATAAGAAGTACAGATTCGGTGTGCCCTTCAAGGCACTTACCAAGCAAGTTGTACTGCATTTTGTAGTATACCTGTCAATCCACCATACAAGGT
Source organism: Chondrilla cf. caribensis (assembly GCA_964020155.1). Classification (NCBI taxonomy): domain Eukaryota; kingdom Metazoa; phylum Porifera; class Demospongiae; order Chondrillida; family Chondrillidae; genus Chondrilla; species Chondrilla cf. caribensis. Next base: position 4,118,809 of record OZ026567.1, read on the forward strand.
TTATGACGCCATCAAACAATGGTGGCAGTGATATTTGACACAATGTGTACTTGAACATATTATTGTACCAATGTCTGTTGTTTCACACCTATCCTGTGTAGCCCTGGGCATCTGAAAAAGACCCCAGGAGTTACCTTGGAGGGTACACCAAATCTGTACTTCTTTTATCAGAGGTTCTTTTTATCAGTACTGGTTGACATGGTGTACACAAGCTAGGGACTGAGTGAGGTGTATGTATCAACAAGGAGTATACACATACTAACAAGGGGTCTTGCAAGCAAGTTACCCTGTGAACTGTTAATACCTACTGCGTGTTGAAGTATACTTGGCACTACAGTGGAACCTCTCTATTACAAACCTCTGAATAGCAGAAACCTCTGTAGTAAGGACACCATTTTGTATCACATAGTGTATTAAGTGACCTCTGAATTGAGGAAACCTCTCTATTAAGGACTAAAATCAAGGTCACAGAGTGTCCCTAATAGTGGGGTTCCACTGTATTCTAATCTCCCCATGTTATTACTGTATGGCTTGTGTTTAGGATCTCACGCATTCTTACACCAAGCATGTACTTTGGTGTTCTCAACACATAACTCTGTAGGTGATTGTGGGGTGGCTGGTTTGTTGGCATTTGTAGACTAGCAGGAGACAACATAGCACTAACCGTACAGAGTACAGCCTTCTGTGTATCTGGGTGTTTCACCTAGCATAGCTATGGGCTCCGTTAGCTGTGGGAGGAAACCATCGACAATCTCTGATTAGTTGCACTTTTGGAGTTTTACTTGCCAACGAAAGGGGCATGCCCTGGGAACCAAAAGTGCAGCATTCGTGGGATTGCTTCAATTGTACCACTTGTGTACACATGTGACTTGAAATGCTAGTGGAATACCTGAGGTGTTTGCCTGTGGGTACTGAAATTCAATACACATTTGTACATACGCTAATGCCAATTCCAACTCTGACTTCCAAATAGGGGGTGAATTTGAAATGAAAACAAACTTATATATACAACATAGAGTTTATTGGTTCAATTCCCATTTTCATTTCAATTTCCAAGTGGAAAAGGGCTATAACTTTCATTTAAACTGCTCAACTTACAACACATGCAACCCTATTCTGATTGATTTTAGGGTAAAACACCAAGTGCTCACGTTGTTGGTACCAAGCCCACGTTCTACAGCGGAAGTGACCCACGCAAAAGCTCAGGTACAGTAAGTAGACAATAATAGAGCTTAATATTCCTAGCATCAGTGTGTATGTGTGCATGTGTACATGTGTGTGTTGTGTTGTGTTGTGTGTGCATGTGCATATGCATGTGTACACGTGTGTGGTGTGTGTGTGCATGCTCATGTGTACATGTATGTGGTGTGTGTGTATATTATGTGTTGTGTTGTGTGCACGTGCATGTGTGCATCCATGTGTGTGCGCGCCTGTACATCTGCATGTATACACGGCCTATATCACTTACATCACGGCAACTAAGATGTACATGCGAACGTGACGCTACAACCTGGTGCTTATCGATTCAACTACCTCCTCATTGCAGACCCGTTTTCAACAACAATCCATTATCCTATCAACCTCTTGTGGAAGTGTAGCGACTTAGGCTTAGTACAGGGGGGAATGAAGATGGATGAAAATGGCTATCTAACCATACCCAAATCAGGGACCTACTACGTGTACAACCAGATGCTTCTCATCGACAGGCGAACGCACAGGCCCCACCCGGTTGGTACGGTGACCTTGAAAAAACCTGCATCCTCTGTTACTGGTTCAAATCAGTGGTCGGTTATCATGAAATCCTTCACTTCGAGTCAAAAGGAATCCGTTTATCATGGCGGCTTGTTCCAGCTGGAGGCCGGTGACAAGATCGGAATACAAGTAGCAAGGGCAAGTCAACTGCCAGGAGTGATGTTGACTGCCATCAACACATATTTTGGTGTTTTCCTCATATAATGCTTCTGCCCGATACTCTGTGAACCTCCCTTGCTTGAACTCACTAACGATCCGTATCATTACATGTGTTTTGTATTAATGTATTTATATCAACCATGTTTCTCATAAGCATGCATTTGTTTGCATGTGTTTGCATGCACGCATACTCTAATTATGTTCGTAATTGTTCTCAAAGCACCTTTTCACTCACTAACTGAGTTTTGTTTTGTAGGGCACTTTTGGTCCCGTTTTCACACTTTGAACTTCACATGTCCTTTCCTCACCCGCTGCACACACCATACAGAAAGCCCAATCTTCAAAGTTAACGAGATAGATGATAAGTCATTGTTATGTAACATTCAGTTTTGTATTGTCGTGTTATTACATATAATGTATTCACTTGTGTAGACTAAAATTAATGGAAATAATAATTCTTATTTATCTGTTACTGTGGTGTCTTACATGAACTATGACCAGTTACAAAACAGCTGTTCTAAATGTAGCACTTTTACCTCAAATCAAGTGCATATTGTATGTCACGTGCAGGCATTCATATTACATGTAAGCTGTACACAAGTATATATGCAGAAAGTGTTATAAATGTATACGTATATGTATGCAGAAGATAATGTTGTACTGTATGTACATATGTAGGCACATATTTTGATTACAGTATTGTCCCAGAAATTGGTTGTTTTAGCAACTGTTTTGTAGGCATTTGTACCATGTTCTGCATAAAGCACATGCATCAGTCGTCTTGATGTATGCGTGTGGTACAATACATGCGTATGTACTGCATCATTGAGATGTGAACAGTACAGTATGTATGTACACACTCCATCATTAAAACATGTGTTGTACAGTACATACTGCGTCGTTGAGACATGTGTCGTACAGTACATACTGCGTTGTTGAGACGTGTGTTATACAGTACATACTGCGTTATTCAGACATGTGTTGTACAGTACATACTGCGTCGTTGAGACATGTGTCGTACAGTACATGATGCATTGTTGAGACATGTGTCGTACAGTACATGCTGCGTTATTCAGACATGTGTTGTACAGTACATACTGCGTCGTTGAGACATGTGTCGTACAGTACATGCTGCATTGTTGAGACGTGTGTTATACAGTACATACTGCATTGTTGTGACGTGTTGTACAGTACAGTACATACTGCGTCACTGTGACGTGTGTTGTACAGTACATCCTGTGTCATTGAGACATGTGTTGTACAGTACATACTTTATCATTGAGACATGTGTTTACGGTACATATTGCCTCATTGAGCTGTGTCTCATTATAACGTATCCCACTGTGTGAAATCCTCCTATATACAGGTTGTTCCTTCACCATTGGACATGTGTTGTACAGTACTGTACATATTGCGTCATTGAGATGTGTTGTACAGTACATACTGTGTCATTGAGATGTGTGTTGTACCGTACATACTGTGTCATTCAGACGTGTGTTGTACAGTACATACTGCGTCATTGAGACGTGTGTGGTACAGTACATACTGCATCACTGAGATGTGTATTGTACCGTACATACTGTGTCATTCAGACGTGTGTGGTACAGTACATACTGCGTTGTTGTGACGTGTGTGGTACAGTATATACTGCGTCATTGAGCTGTGTTTCATATTATAACATATCCCACTGTGTGATACCTACAGGTTGTTCCTTCACCACTGGAGTCCAGAGCCTGTACCCCATATTCACCAACTCCAGCTATCTCAGTCATGTGCGAGGGATGGAGTTCTTTCAAACAAGGAGGATAACTGCACTCAAAATAACCACATGTGGACTCTACCACATATACAGTCAGGTCACATGGCAATATGACAACAACAACAACAACAACAACAACAACAACAATGGTGGAATTAGTGGTAGACTTGAACATAGCACCAATCTTTACACTGAAAACCGTTGCCGTGACGATCGTTCTCATTTTGTACAACGTCAATCCTCCATAATGATCTCCACTAAGATGCTTCCCAGCGAGGAGGGGAAATCGGTAACTTCTCAACAATCGGGGACATTTTTGCTTTGCAGTGGAGACATCATCTACGTTAAAATCTCCACGAACACACAGAATTGCATTTCCACCGACGGGAAACAAACGTTCTTCGGAGCATACATGGTGGGAAGGTGCTCGGCCACAGGCAACAAGTAATGCATGTACATGCGTACAACATGCGTTACATACATATATGCAGGTACATCATAACTAGTAGCATACATTATATGCACATAGTCCTAGTAGCAGGTATACATCAGTGTTATTGGTGAGACATTAATTGGTACCTCCAATCATTATGACCAACATCCAATCTTTTTTCTTGATTAATATTGATTTCTTTAATATTAAATTTTGATAATGATTGTTGCAATCACATATATTACTAGTTGCAATTACTTATATTACTTGTTGCAATTACGTATATTACTTGTTGCAATCACGTATATTACTTGTTGCAATCACGTATATTACTTGTTGCAATTACGTATACTACTTGATTACAACATACGTACGTATAATATTATATCCATATTATATGATGTATACGCATATGCATTATGAATTCGCTATCTCAATTCACCTCCATATGCAAAACCTCGTGCCATAATTATGATGATTGTGACTCAATCTTGGAGATGGGTACATTACGTACTGTGTACATCTGACTGTGCATGTTGTCTGTGCGTGAGAATGTGGTCGGTATAACCTGGTACAGGTGGGTGGGTGAGGGGTAGGTCCTCGGTACATAGCGAATACATGAATTGAACTGGTTGCTGGTTTCCTTACACTCGCGATACTTGTCTTGCAAGCATCAGAGATACCTGAGATGGGAAGAGAGAGCACTGCAGTAGGATACACATAATGCAGATATGAATGCATGCAGCCATAAACAGACACACACAAACACACACACACACACACACATGCACACACACACACACACGCACACACGCATGCACACACACACAAACAGCACACACGCACACACACACGCGCGCACACACACACACCACACGCACGCACGCACACACACACACACACACACTCACCACACACACACACACATACGTGTGCACGCGCACACACACACACGCACACACACACACACACACAGCACGCACACACACGCACTCCAAACTCTGAGCATACAGGAGTAGACAGGAATAAATTACCTGTTCTGGAAGTGGACATGCAATAATGAGCTGATCTTCGTCGCTATAGTAACTAGTAGCCAGCTGACGTACACTATCAAAATCCTGCACTATCGATGTCTGCACAAGGGAGTGGATACACAACTTGGAGTACATTAGCTGTGTGTGAGGGTGCTGGAATCAGAAGTACATACATATAGTTGAAAAGAGGGTTGTTTGGCTAGGGAACATCTTGGGATAAGTCCAATGGAATTCTCTAGCCATAGAAATTTTATTGCACCAAGCGTTTTCAGCAGCTGATTGCTGTCTTTGTCAGTGGTATGATATATGGTATACAGTGAAATCTTGCTAATCCGACACCTCTATAATCCAACATTCTCTCTAACCAACCATTATATGAGGTACAGTCACCATACATGAGTATGGTAAGAGGCACTCCATAATCCAACAACCTCCTAATCCAACATTATTATCAGGTTCCATTGAGTGTCGGATTAGAGAGGTTTCACTGCATATGGATATACATGGTATACCACTGACAAAGGCAGAAGTCAGCTGAAACGCTTGGTGCAATAAAATTTCTATGGCTAGAGATGTCCATTGAACTTATCCACAAGTACATACACACGTAGTTTGCATAGCATGGGACAATTTGGAGTCACACACACACACACACACACACACACACACACACACACACACACACACACACACACACACACGTACACACACGTACACACACACACGTACACACACACACACACACACACACACACACACACACACACACACACACACGTACACACACGCACACACACGTACACACACACGTACACACACGTACACACACACACACACACACACACACACACGTACACACACACACACACACACACACACACACACATGCACACACACACACACA
>OZ026567.1:4129849-4157349 GCA_964020155.1 Chondrilla cf. caribensis
ATACATGGTAACGGTATGTACTCTGCATACCTTGTAGTACAACACAAGACTCATGAAAAATTCCATTGGATCTCATGAAAAGACCACAAAATCCCCACGTTAACATTTGAAACAGCACATAGGTGTCCCATAGGTGTCCCATAGGGGGCCTAACAGGCTAACTACAGATGAAATGCCAAACTCTCTTCTCTACTTACTCCAATTTTGTGCTCTTTTCTGAAAAGAAACAGAAAAAGAGCTTATATTCGTCCAGACACACTCTGCATATGTAGCCACAGCTGGCACGAACAAGACCACACAAGTTGTGAGGGTTGTCCTTCTCCATGCGCTGGAGGTTGTCCATTGCACTCGAGACAATAAGCTGACTCCTTTGAGCAAGATAACATTGATGACAGTCCTCCAGGAGGAGTCTGTACCTGTGAACATGTATACGGGGAGTATGGTTGATCATGTGACAGTCACTTGACCATGTGTCCACAATCATGTGATAGTCATGTGATATACACTCACCCGGGTGACTGACTTTCTCTCAATTCAATTTCTTTCACTAAACTCTGATACAAAAAGAAGCAGGGACTAATGGTTTCAATGAGACCTATACATGAAGTCATTCACCCACAGCACACACACACACACACACACACACACACACACACACACACACACACACACACACACACACACACACACACATACACACACACACACACACACACACACACACACACACACACACACACATACACACACACACACACACACACACATGCGGACACAAAACTACCACCACCACCAAATCACCTTTATCTTTGGAGCACTACTTCTGAACTTTCCATAATGTAGGGAGTATACACCCTCACCACCCCCAACCCCTGAAGATGATTTGTCTCCTGCCCCAGGGTGGGTGGACAGGAGCAGACTGTGTGTGGTACTACGAAGAATGGCCACAACATGACTCTTCACCATGTTCAAGGCCCGAGACTGGAGCTGGAGGAACCTTGCCAAATATATTGGGGACTCCTTGTACTGCGGCTGTGATGGTGTGGAGGGGGGAAGTGGAGTTGAGGAGAGTGGTGAGGGTGGAGGTGGAGAGTGGAGGTGAGGGTGGAGGTAAGGGTGGAGGTGAGGGTGGAGGTGAGGGTGGAGGGGGAGAGTGGAGGTGAGGGTGGAGGTAAGGGTGGAGGTGAGGGTGGAGGTGGGGAGTGAAGGTGAAGGTAGAGGAGAGTAAGGTGAGAGTGGAGGTGGAGAGTGGAGGTGAGGGTGGAGGTGGAGAGTGAGAGTGAAAGATAACAAAACATAAACAGTGCATGCATACACACAGAATACAATCTACATTACATGTACATATGCATGTACAAACATTCCCAGTAAACCAACATGTTCTTTCATGAATTTGATACAGTCGTCCAACTTTGCAAGAAGAGGAACAAAGCTCTCGTTGGTCACGGACATTGCAGGAGAGTTCAACCTCTGCATAAATCCAAGAATAACAATAGGAGTGTGGGAGCCTCAGTACGACAGTGAGATGAGATGGAACAATAGGAGTGTGGGAGCCTCAGTACGACAGTGAGATGAGATGGAACAATAGGAGTGTGGGAGCCTCAGTACGACAGTGAGATGAGATGGAACAATAGGAGTGTGGGAGCCTCAGTACGACAGTGAGATGAGATGGAACAAGGCCTGATATCAAACCAGGTGGCAGCATCGACAAACACAATTTGAATAATAATAGCATTGTACAGTCCAACTTCCTCGGTGAGTACCTTGGAGGGCACACCAAATCTGTACTTCTTACCAGAGGTACTTGCTATCAGTACTGGTTGATATAGTGTACATGAGCTAAGGACTGAGTGTGTGTACGAATTGACACAAGGTTGTACGACGCCAACTAACTCACAAAGCAAGACGTATTGTACGCATGTATTTCCACTTTCAATGGTCTATAGTGACGTCATGTGACATACATATGTCATACAACACAAGTACACAACATGTAGGATCGTTGACGTGTGTCATGCCGACTGGGATAGTGCAACATCACTGATGTGAACGATTGCACATGAACCCATACAACACTGACGTACGTACATGCTCGGCTTTGTCGTAGTCCTCAAAGAACGCCAATTTACTCGTGATACTGTCGGCAACGTTCCTCAGTTGAGTCTCATCGTCCATGAGCTGCTGACAAGCATTGTGCAGAGCGTTGGTCTTTGTGGACACAAACGAGTGCTTCTTTTTCATGTCTTGGAAGAGGTCGAGAGCCGTGTCAATTTCCTTCAAGAGATCCTCGCATTTCTTGTCGTAGTCCTTCAACTGGTCTGAAAAAGCTCTGGGCATTGAAGGGTGAACAGATGTACAATTGTAACAGCACCAGCCACTCAATGTGTGATAAAAGGTTCAACAAAGCTCTCCACTCTCATGCAACTACTTCAGGGAAGGTTATTTTAGCCAAATGGTACCAAACCACTAACATGACCTGATCCTTGAACTAGAAGAATTTTGGGGTTTACTGCATGACAAAAAGTCCTCCCCAATTAAAAATTCATTTGAATCCTAACATAACCAACATCAATAAGTGAGTTTGGCAGCTCTTTGATCCTCTTTTAGATTTGGCCTATTTCAGCACATAGCTCTAGTGTCCCTGCCTTATTTTGTCTTCATGACACATACTGTACTGGACAGTACGTACATGCTTGTACACACTCAGACATGTACATATTAGAGATACTATAAGGAGTATCAACATTCTGTTAGACCACCCAAACTCCTTACTTATTCATATGTTACTCAATTATTCGTTCACAGAATGGGGGATTTTGTTATTACTCTTGAAATTTACAGATTTTCCATTTAGCGTTCAATCACTCCATTATTCTATCATTTCACTTTTGTTATATGTGCTTGTACTGTTGTTACTGGGTACCTTGAAAAGTAACCTAAAGCTAAAAGTCTCCCCAGTCAAAATAAGATTAACATAACACAGCACATACCCACTCAATGCCATGCACGCACTAGCACACTTCGGCACATTTTTCACTGACTTGTAACTCTTGATTTCATCCTCTTCCATTCCAGCGTCCATCTTCCTCAGCCAGGTATGAAGCTGAACATTGGATTGCAGAAGAAGGTGGTGTCGTACAGTGAGCCCTACAGTCTACAACTATTTTTTAGCACATAAAACACACCAGAAGAGTTGGGACAGTTGAAAAGAAAGTTGGGACAGAAGAGTAGTGAGTTGGGACAAAAATTGGGACATCTCAATGAAGAGTTGCAAGGATAAATGAAGAATTGGGACAATTGAATGGGGAGCTGGGACAATTGAATTGAGAGTTGGAACAAATAAATGAAGAATTGGCACAATTGAATGAAAAACTGGGACAATTGAATTGAGAGTTGGAACAAATAAATGAAGAATTGGGACAATTGAATGAAAAACTGGGACAATTGAAGTGAACATTGAGACAAACGAAACAAGAGTTGTGAAATGGAAGTGACTGTGTAGGCTCTTCGGTGCCAACAACTACAGTCTATTGCTCAATAAGTGGATTATAAATTATGTAAGTAAGTTGTCATGGAAACACGTACCTGCTGAAATGTCTCCACTTTAGCATCACAGGAGCTCTCAAGCTGTGTCCACGCATCCTCCCCAAAGTCACTCACACCCTCCACCCTCTCGGCATTACGAGATGCCCTCCTGACACTGCTACCAGATGTGACCAAGGTGGACGTATTCTTCAAAGGTAGCTGAAATTGATGGCACATTACTCAATAATCAAAGGGGAGAATAATGAAGGATTTCAGCTGGTAACAGAGTAACATTATCATTCATGCAGTGAGACCCGTTTACAGATCGTATGGGATGTATGGTACCAAGAATTCGAATTCCGAAGTCAAACTTTGCTCGATTACACCAACAATATCGAACAATATCGAACGACACAGATAGTGCATCAAACCAAAGGCTAATTCCAAGCGGTACCGTGATGCGATTGTACGCACATTATTTGGCAGCGGGCGGTTGTTAGCTTGCGCACTGAGGGACATTATCCCATCCTTCTGACTGCTGGTCAGAGTCGCCAGACTCGACTCCCACAGACTCAGTTTCTCTCTTATGTCCACGTCCTGGACCTTGGATGCCTTAGAGATTTGTCCTGAGGACGCCATTCTTGGCTCAAACACTTACACTCGTACCGACAGGGCAGCCATTTTAATCGGGGAATTCCCTATTAATATACGTATTGCGTAACTCGCATACTTGTAGAACGTTACCATAGTGTCTATGATGTTACCGAGCAACGTGCACCTGCACATGTTCCAGTGTAATGCTGTATAAATATAATTGAATAATCGCTTCAATATCATACAGCAATATTACACATAATGCAATTTACCATCGTCTCATTACAATGGATTAAAACTGTGACACCAAAAATTATCAAAAAAGCAAGGTGTTTGAGATGATCTTCAGCATCATGGGGGAACATTGTGCTCTGCATGATCTTGGATGTGCTGCAGTAGTAGTGCGGTATCCCTGACGTGGTCTATCGGTTCAATACAGAGTGATCTCCACTGTAGCTTGGGTGGGGCCAGAGTGGTCACTTGACCTCCAGATAAGTGGACATTACGTGTCTGGGGCTCACCTAGTGGAGGATGACACAAGTCTGGTGCGTGGTGTTTTTGTGTATGTGTGTGAGTGTGTGTGTGTGTGTGTGTGTGTGTGTGTGTGTGTGTGTGTGTGTGTGTGTGTGTGTGTGCAAGCGTGTGTGTGTGTGTGTACGTGTACATGTTCAAATTCACATTCCAATTACAACTACCTCAACTAACCTTGTAGAAGAAGGTCAGATGATGATATAAAAGGCTGTGCAATAACCTTGACATAACGATGTACGGAAGGTCCATTGGCCTTTCTGACTAAGATGTCCCAAGTCGTTAGAGACTGAGTTGAAGTGTGTGCCTCCTGATGGAAAATATGTACTTGTGAAGTGTGTGTGTGTGCATGTGCGTGTGTGTGTGTGTGTGTGTTTGTGTGTGTGTTTGTGTGTGTTTGTGTGTGTGTGTGTGTGTGTGTGTGTGTGTGTGTGTGTGTGTGTGTGTGTGTGTGTGCATGTGCGTGTGTGTGTGTGTGTTTGTGTGTGTGTGTGTGTGTTTGTGTGTGTGTGTGTGTGTGTGTGTGTGTGTGTGTGTGTGTGTGTGTGTGTGTGTGTGTGTGCATGTGTGTGTGTACATACTTTTATGTATGTTGGGTCCATGTGTGGATTCTGCCACATGTGTGTGTACGCCTGGTATGTGTATTAGTCGAAATCACTCACTTCATCCTTCTTTCGCTTGTCTTCTTGGACAGCAAAGAGACTCTGTCTCCTGTAGCAGAGCTGCCCTTTGTCTTCAGCAACCTGTTTAAAAGCACACCAATCCAGTTGTGACAGGTTGAGGACTGTTTTAACCAGTTCGCCATCACAAAACATCACAATTTCACCACTGCCATCAGTAAACATGCACCTGGAATTTCAAACAACAAAAAAGTAAACAACAACAAGAAAGATGTTTGGATTGCCACACTTACTTGGCTTCCACCTTCACCATCCCCACTGGACCCACACAAGAAGGCCGACACGTGTTGTCAACTATAGTTTGATTGCAGTGAGAGCAGACATGCTTGAAAGTGACAGATTGGCAGTGTGTAAAGTTCCCTACCAGCATCACAGAGGACTGTTTCAGCTTCAAATTTAAAAATTCCGAAACGAGATTGGAAATGTTGGACAGTGGGAGTGAGAAATTTGATGCTGACAGCTTTGGTGAATCAGAAACACAGGGATGCGATCCTGCTTCCAATGATTCAGTCCAGCCATCCAATTCCAAACTGGAATGGGGACAGAACTTACAGTACACCCTATTGTGGTTCAATGTCTTCTCATAGAGGAAGTTCTTGAATCGCACTGTCATGCCCGGGACGATCCACGAGGGTTGGTACCGTCCTGCCAGCCGGCAGTACACCGTTACAACGTCAGGGGATGAGGGGTCAGTGACCTTGAGGTCAAGTTCGTGTGTAGCATAAACGGGGGAAATCTTGAGAGCATTGAAGTTGTCGTAAGTCGTAGTGTGTGCACCAACCCGTACCACATCCTTGTCAAGCTGCAACACACTACCTTGCTTTTTCTTCTGATCTGGAATATATCGCCGCGATACAATAGTACCCACAAACGAGACAACTTTGTGCTTCTGCTCCCAGGGGTCGAATGGTGCCCTGCTGGGGTATGGGCTAGCGCGCCAGTCCAGGACAGGTTGGAGGTCACGAATATTAACTAGTTGCTGTTGTGATGTCATTATTGGGGACTTCCCCAATTCTAATGGTTGAATATCCATTTCTTTACAAAACTCAATTGCAGGTAAGTGCAGGGATTCCTTCAATGAGGATTTTCCACTAATAAGCAATGAAGGCGTGGTCAGAATATAAGCAAAACCCTCGAGGATGAAAGGGTGATGCTTAACCATGGAACCATGGAAATTCACAAAAATCTCCCTAGGGGCAGGGGATTGGGTGCCTGGAGTCTTATTGGTACTGAGGAAATCTTTGAGGGATTTCAAGTCACTGTAAATCACCATCTTGGCAGAGAACGAGAACCCGAGTAACCTCTGGCCAGTGGACAACGGTTGAAGGGCGAGAGAGGACTTTTCCACAACAAGACAGTAGGCGGCACAAGAAGATGGCACATTGGAGCTCGAAGACGATGGCAGTTTATGAGCACAGAGTTTTGTTGAAGACAAGAGGCTCGCCATCAGAGAAGAAGGCTGGAAGGAAGAACTGTGACCAAGTTCTCCAACATTGGATTGCAAAGGATCCTGCTTGGAGAGGTTGTTCTGAGCCCGTTTCCCACTGGTGAAGATGACAGAAATATCCTTCCGACGAGCACACACACAAGTGTGGATGTGTGTCACAACACTGTTACCTCCACCAGGAGCACCGCCACTCGCCAGCTCCAAATGCTCTGTGACGACTGTGAAGGAGCGCAGAGCAACAACTTGTCCACGACTGAGGGGAGCTGATTCGCTGTTGATAACAGTAAGTTCTAAACTGAATTGCTTGTCCGTTAACACCATAGAACCCCTTCGAGAGTGTCCATCCACCACTCCAACTAGTAACTATACAAGTGTGTGGGAAGGGAGGGAGGAGGAGATTGACGAAGTTACCAGCAATAAAGATGGAACAATTATGCAATAATGAAGGAATGCTGGCTTGTAAATCTAACTGTTATGTACGTATGCACATACTGTGTGTGTACAGTGTGCACATCGTACATACCATTCACAATACAGTAACAGGTTGATACTGCAAGAACATATGCGTGTACATGAGGCTCACCAGGGGTGGGTCTGGCTGGTGTTTGGTGCTGAAGTGGTAGTATTTCCAGCGAGGGTGCTCCCTGTGGTCTCCCTCCATCACCACTGCTCCTCGGCCATCCTTCCATCCCTCCACCCTCACCTTCTCCTCCACCAAGGTAGCCACCTCCCCGGGGAATATGGTCCGATAAGGAGGTGTCCACACGGACCGCAGGGGGCAGTGACAGAGGTGGGGACCCGAGAAGACCTCACACAACACCTGCACAACAGACACTCAGACTGAATACAACACAAAACGCCAACAAACATTGTCATCTACAAGACCTGTCGTTTCTTCTCGGACAACTGGGGCAGTACAAACTGGAGTAATTTCTCAAAGGATGACTGCAAGGTGTGAACATGGTCTTGACTGTGGCAATATGACAGCCTATGACAGAAACAGACTAAGATACGTAGCATACACACACACACACATGGAGGTGCACACACACACACACACACACATGGAGGCGCACGCACACACCCACACACCCACACGCACACACACACACACACACACACACACACACACACACACACACACACACATGCACACACACACACACACACACACACACACACATGCACACACACATGAACACACCCACACACCCACACACCCACACACACAGTGTGGCATCCTCACATGTCAGATGAAGGAAACCTCCTTCGGTACTCCATGTAGAGGTGTACTATCCAAACCATCTCAGGTCCACTCAATCTCTGAGTATATCCATACATAGGGAACCTCCTTGGAATGAAAGGCTACAAGGAGAGAATACCAACCGGAGCTAGTGTGTGTGTGTGTGTGTGTGTGTGTGTGTGTGTGTGTGTGTGTGTGTGTGTGTGTGTGTGTGTGTGTGTGTGTGTGTGTGTGTGTGTGTGTGTGTGTGTGTGTGTGTGTGTGTGTGTGTGTGTGTGTGTGTGTGTGTGTGTGTGTGTGTGTGTGTGTGTGTGTGTGGTGTGCGTATGGTGTGTATTTGTATGCATTTGTGTATACATATGTGCTGACAAGTACATCTACCCCCATCTCACCAAATACTTTCCTTGTGGGTTACCGCTAGAAAACTTCACTATCCGAACACAGGATAGGGTACACACCGTCAATACCCTCATCTGTGCAGCGTAAAATGTTAGCAATAACACATGCTTCATACAGGAAGTAGATATTGCACAACACAGGAAATGCTGGTGCTATGGGGTGTATACGCATACAGTACGTGCCTGCAGTGCTGGAATGGTCGAGAGGTGAGCGTTGTGGACTTCCAGGTGAGCTCCTTCTCTTAGTGCCAGGATGACCCCACGAGAAGCAGTGTGACATAAACACAGTCTACAGGATGACAACACAATAAATAAACATAAGAATGTACGTACACGTATATTTATACATGCATATAATACTATTCCAAATGTACAAATTACACAGTAGTTATTATGTTCTCTTACCTAAATCCAATACATATAATTATGCTCTAACTAGTACACTAGTGATGTGCAGTAGTACACATACAGTTTGTAATGTATAACATTATTGTGCATCTAATAATCATAATATGTGTGTTTGTACGTGTGTGTACCTCACCTTACAGTGCTGTCCAGCTCGTATATCCCAGCTTCTGGGAAGACACACTTTGTGATGACCCCCTAACACACAGCACAAGAGACAGGCATTGTAGGCTGTCCTCTCCATTCATATACTACACACCCTCCCCTCTACTCACACCTTCACACACTCCCATCCACTCACACCCTCACACAGTCCCCTCCACAGACACACTCCAACAACAGCACACTACGTTCACCATCACATGTAGACACAATTCCCATACATACAGCATCCCTTCAAACCTGGTAACTGAGGAAATGACGTCCAGACAATTCGCGATTTCTTGGTTTTTCTGTGACATCTTCAACAGAGTCACTGACACTTGTGTCTGAGTCCACAGTGGCTACGTGACGGAGCACAGGGGGGGATTTGTCTGGAGTACACCCACTCGAGAAAGATAAATTACTAGGGTCTTCCTCTTTCTTACTCAACCATTCAGAAACAGTGGTCGAAGTCTCCATTTTCTTCCTTTTCTGTCCTCCAGTCTGGCTGGGATAGATCCTTTTCCTGTTCCTGTGTGGACAATCTTCCGTGACGAGGCCTTGGATGAAACCAACAGTGGTGAGAACCGGGGAATTTCCCTTACAAGTAGAAGGGCTCTTGGGGCTGTCCCTCTGTAGCAAAATCACCTGGGTATTGGCTGTAGCATATAAAATTCGTCTGTCTGTATTCTCCCCGGGATCCTTCAGATGGAAAGAGAGCAGGTCGTGATTGCTATAGTAAAATCTCTACATGCATTCATGTCCACCTGTGGTCAACATACTTAGGTAAGTACATATTCCATACAAACTCATACATTGCTCTTTCCGCTCAATTTACTACCTGATACACAACACCAATGAGACGGAATCTTGTACGAATACCATCACACATGTAGATATGTACCAGCATACTGAATCAACACACTCATACAATGCCGTTTCTGTTCAATCCACTACTTGATACATAATATCGATGTGATGACATTAGTACAGAATCCTACACATACATAAAGTAGAGTGTGTGTAAATGATTGACAATGGGATTTACTCACAGTTATCACACATATTCCATACATTGATCCCGTATTCAGTGGGGTACACAAGCACACACGTATGTACAGTGGAACCTCTCTATAAAGGACACATTGGGACCAGCTAATTTGTCCACTGTAGAGAGGTTGTCCACTCTTCAGAGGTGAAAAATGTATCAGCACTATAGGGAAGCCTACTTTCGGTGCCTTAGAAAGTGTCCTTTGTAGGGAGGTAATTTCTATGGTGTCCTTTATTGGGAGTGTCCTTTAGTAGAGATTCCACTGTACATACATACAATAGACACACAAAAATACAAATTACAGAGCAGTGAGAACACACTCGCCCAACATATAGGTACATACATGTACTGTTGTATGTACATAGCATACGCATGTATGTGTTAGTGCACCTGGTTATTCTCCACCCGCATCATGCGTATCATCAGCGCTGTGAACGTGTAACACTCCCACAGTTTCAGGGTGTGTGTCAGGTGGAACAGGGTGGGGACCTGTACCACCACCTCACACACTAC
The DNA here is from genome assembly GCA_964020155.1 of Chondrilla cf. caribensis. NCBI lineage: Eukaryota > Metazoa > Porifera > Demospongiae > Chondrillida > Chondrillidae > Chondrilla > Chondrilla cf. caribensis. The sequence continues at coordinate 4,140,375 of OZ026567.1, forward strand.
CGCCTCCTCCATGTCCGTCAGTTGAACAAAGAACACATCCTCACTGCTTCTGAAGGAACACACCACTGTACACTCAATTGAGTATTCGCATGTGAACGTTTGCCCCATCAACTCACTTTATGACTGGACTAACAGCTGTCACTCTACCGTGGATGGAGAAGTGATGTTTGCTTTTCCCGGCCTCTCTGATCTCAGGCCTGGGGTGACAAAGCACACAATTCAACAACCTGACAAGAACAACCACTTCACAACACACCCTCACATTCTTCTAGTGCACACAACAGAGCCTCACCAACTACCTTGGTATGTCTCCAAATCTTTTCACTGTCAACGAGTCTCCCAAAGGGACCATCAATGATGGCTTTTCTCTCTCTGCTGTGCACATTAGGGATGTTTCTATCTCCAAATAAGGGCAATGGTGGTTTCCAAGTTGTCTGAAAGACTCTGCAGATGACAATATTCTTCTTAGATTTATAGATTAATGTTGAATTATGTGTATGCACTTTTGTGTGCATGCATGAAATCTACATGCACATATTCACTCTCTCACCAGACACACACACACACCCACACACATACACCCACCCACCCACCTACCCACCTGCCCACACACACACACACACACACACACATACGTACACACAACACATGCACGCACGCACCCACGCACGCACACACACACACACACACACACACACACCAGGCAGAGACTGAGTGACAGGACCACTCATCACGATGTAGTTGAATCTGGTGAGAATGACAATATCCCCAACCATGCAGTGTGCAATACTGGTGCTCTGTAGGACAGTAGGAGGCAACAGTACAGGGCAACTAGACAGGATACACGTTACATGTATCAATATGTGTGTGGTGGGTCAGGTATGATCTGAAGGATAGCATAGTACAATAACTACACAGGATATGTGTGTATGTACTTGTGTGTACCTGTGTGTATGTGTGTGTGTGTTTGTGTTTGTGTGTGCGTGTGTGTGGTGGATCAGGACACGGACACTTCACACTATGCAGCCATACAGGCTGGATCTACAAAATAACACACGTAACTGACAAGAGGTACTTATGCAGGTGAGCAGGTCAGGGTACAATCCATGTCGATGAGATATGGGTATTAACACTAATGCAGTGCTCTGTGTGTCCAAGGTACTGATGGAATTACCGTTGAGTTCCGGGCATAGTCCACTCACCAGGGCACAAGGAATTTCTCCTGTGTTGTCGCAGAAGTAGAGACCACCGTGTGGAGTCTTCCTCGAGCTACTGTCCGGATGAGATCCAATTAAACCCACGAGAACTATCGTGTTATCAGGCAGACGGGGTCCAGCAGCAGCAACAGGTTCCGGATACTCTCGTACATCTTTCTGTCCCAGTAGAGAACAGGTAAATGACGTCTTATTCCTCGTAACCAAATCTCGAACACATAAATACGTCCATTTTTGCTTGAAGGCCTTGGAGACGAGCTTGAATAAAGGTTTCTTGTAGTTGTCAAGGCTCTGTAGGTCACAAGGAAAGCCATTCTCTAGTACTTGGTGAATTTCTTCAAGCAGGTCTCTGTACTCATCTGTCAAGTACGCAGAGAGGTTAGACGATAGAACATCTCTTGAGCCGCGTGAATGGCCCACATTTCCCATCCTATAGAGTGAGTGGATCCATGAATACTCCAACAACTATGGTGGATCAGCCAGCGCTAGCATTGAGATACAGGCACAGTCGAGATCAGCTATTGAGAAAATGACTTCCAAGTGCTTCTAATCAGCCGCCTAGAGGCGGCAAGAGAGCTGGTACAATGCAGCAAAGATGCTCTAATGCAGTAAACAGATTTCATGTTACGCACATGGCATTGAAATAATTAACTACATGAAAAGAACACATCCAAACACGTCGCACAAAATTACACTATCTTCTGTAGTGATCTCTTCTTCTTTGCCTGATTCTTCTCTCATCTTCATCAGAATCAGAATCCCCCTTAGGGCTTGTGGAAAGGTGTTCTCTTCTATGTTTGTACACCCTATCACTTTCATCTCTTTCGTCGGCTCTTTCTCGATAACGAACAGCTTTACCACCATGTGCCTTTGTCTTCCTTTCAAGTGGAAGTTTCGGCTGTTGATCAGGTCTAGAGTGACCACTACTGACCGATAACTCATCTTGTTTCCTTGAAAGAGAAGATCTATCTCTGTCTCCTCTTGAAATAGGTGACTTCTCTATGTCCCAACTCTCAACAGGCGATCTCTTTCTGTCCCTTCTCCCAACAGGCGATCTCTCTCTGCCCCTTCTCTCAACAGGTGATCTCTCTCTGTCCCTTCTCCCAACAGGCGATCTCTCTCTGTCCCTTCTCTCAACAGGCGATCTCTCTCTGTCCCTTCTCCCAACAGGCGATCTCTCTCTGTCCCTTCTCTCAACAGGCGATCTCTCTCTGTCCCTTCTCCCAACAGGCGATCTCTCTCTGTCCCTTCTCCCAACAGGCGATCTCTCTCTGTCCCTTCTCTCAACAGGCGATCTCTCTCTGTCCCTTCTCTCAACAGGCGATCTCTCTCTGTCCCTTCTCTCAACAGGCGATCTTTCTCTGATCCTTCTCTCAACAGGCGATCTCTCTCTGTCCCTTCTCTCAACAGGCGATCTCTCTCTGATCCTTTTTCTAATAGGTGATCTTTGCCTTTTATCAGTTTCAGGTGGTGGTGAATCCTCTATTGTCGTGGGTAACACTGGTGAACTGACACTACCTGCACTCAATTTTTGTGAGAGTTTCTTCAATTTTTTCTCTTTCTTTTTAGATTTGTCTTTCTTCTTCTTTTTGAGCTTCTTCACCCCAACCGGCGGAGGTGTTGGCGAGGAAGAAGGAGATGGAGTTGGTGTTTTTGGTGCACAACCCTGCTCAATTATCTCTTCGCCTTTTTCATCTTTCGGTCTGCGATACTGTTTCACATGATCCACTCGGATTGTCCTACCACAGAGCTAGGAGAGACCAGAGCACATTGCTACCATGATGACAGTGAAGTAGCTATGTATGTGTTGTTGAGGCAATGGGTGTGAGTATGCACACACATAGTGTACATGGAGATGCAACATATGTACACACACACACACACACACACACACACACACACACACACACACACACACACACACACACACACAACCTTAATTCCATTCAGGTTATCCACTGCCAATATCGTACTCCTCTGGTCATCATAAGCAATAAAGCAGAATCCTTTCGACTTTCCAGTTCCCTTATCCCTCACCAAGTTGATGTTGACTATTTCACCATACCTAAAGAGACCAGTAGACCAATACAGCATTCATGCATGCTCACAGAGACCTTGTATACACGAGAACTCACTGAGAAAATACGCACAACACATCTCCTTCAGTCATCTCATAGTCCAGTCCACCTGAGCATAGAAAGCAGTATACAGCGTGGTATCATACACACAAGGACAAAAAGAGTGACTTGAAATTGATAGTCTTATAATTGAGCACTATTAACACTGAACTATTGCAGATACAAGTTCATGTCAGCGTTATGTCTCCATGGAGAGGTGCTACAATATTCGCAGGCACTCATCCACGTCTCAATACCGATCAAACCTATGCATAATGACATCCCGCATTCCGAACTACCCTGTTCTACTCTACGTGGTACTCTTCATCTCACCAATGAAGACGTATGCGCTGTCCTTGTACTCATCATGCCAGGATCCCTTCCCTCCGAGGCGTTTCTCTGTTTCGTTTAGTTTTTGAATCGCCTTCACGTTACTGTAGGCATGCAATGAAAAACTATGTACAGGCATGCAAAGTCATATGATATAATTACATCAATAAAGAAGATAGAAATGAATTTCGTGATATGAAAAGAACAAACTTCATTTTGCGCTTGAGGCCTTGGCGGGTAGTAGCTCTAGATCAGGGAAATCCCACTAGTAAGCTTGGTCTCACGTAGCCAGATACCATTTCGGCGCCTCTTTTCATACGAAGCCTGGGGGTGTCTGGCTACGATAGACTACAGCAGATTCTATACACGAATCTCGCGATGTATTATGTACAGACTAGTATTATCAACAGTATAGGTTACAAATCCTACTGCCGTTATATCACTACAATCAATAAAAAGCAATGATTGGTAATATTTATATTAAGTCGACATTCAGGCACATATAGAAAGTAATAACACCATTCAGTGGGAAATAAAATTCTCTTGGCCAAAGTTAGTCTGAGAAGAAGGCTGTTTGGTCTTGACGTGAACAGAAGTATGTGGTCAATTCCAGCAGTTGGGAAGCCTCAATCATACCGCAGAACATAAACATCTCTGACTTGTCCAGAATAAGCAATGAAGGCTCATCTACGTCTTGAAGTGAAATACCAGCTGCAGTCTCACCTATGACATAGTGTTCTTCCTGGCTACCAGGTAGTGGCTGAGGGAGATGGACCTGCTGCCACAGCTGAACGCTGTCATCCTGAGACTGCGTCCCTTGTCTGTTGTTGGTGACATCTTTCCTTTTTATCACAGCCAGAATATGCGTTGATGGCTCGCCGTCATTGGTGATTGCAACACCACCAACAGTGCTTGCATCATCACAACTAGGGTTCACACCCTGGCTGTATTCCACAATGCAATACTCAGTGAGCGGGTATACTTGAGGATTTTTGAAAGGGCCGACGGAATCCGATTCAGGGATCACCATCAGTCTGTCTAGGAAGAGAAGGATCAATGCATTCTGGCGAGGGGTTTTGAGTGATTTTGCTACTTGTGCTGTCATACAGGATGCAAATCCAAGTGTGCCACTGAAAATGGAAAAGAGACAACATGAAAGTCTGAGAAATGTGTGCAAGCCTGTTACTACAGTTAAAGTAATACAGTGCACGCGCGCGCACACACACACACACACACACATACACACACAGACACACACACACACACACACACACACACACACACACACACACACACACACACAGACACACAGACACAGACACACACAGACACACACACACACACACACACACACACACACACACACACACACACACACACACACACACACACATACACACACACCACTAACTTCAACAGCCTCACTAGTGGATGAAAGATAATTTCTTTTGGGAATTCTAGCTTCTTCCTTTGCTCTTCTCGCAGCTTTGATAACTCCAGAGTGGGGGAAAGTCCCAATCCATGCCTAAGTCCTTCAGTGCTATGAGCAACGAAGTCCATTGCCCCACCCACAGGCTTTGTAACCACGCCCACGACACCCTTACTAACACCCGTGATGATGCTCCTAGCAGTGCCACCCACTCCAAGTTGACTGCTGTCCTCATTTTCTCTCTGTCTCGTGATCTCCTGTACCGGCTGGTCCACTACCCCCCTGACAGCACTCACAATGCTCATTCCTAAACTAGTGAACCCGCCCACTACCCCTGATGACAGGGTTCCCCCACTGGCTAGCTGCTGAGACTGATGCTGGCTCCGGTGTTGCTGGAGGTCGGTGATGTGCCTCTCGTCCATGGAGAGCCGCTCGACGTTGCGACCAATCCCGGAACTCAGTGACGCCAGAGAACGTAGCGATCCTGCAGCTACGTGACGTACCAGGGAAGTGCTGCCCTGCCCCAGACCCCAAATAAAGTAGGCGGGGCTACGAGTGATCCCTTCATAGGGGAGGGTGAAAAAATCCCTCACTCCCCGGGCCATACTCCGCAGCCATGTTGCCGGTGACCCCAGTATCTCCAGCGAACCAATGGCCCATCCGACCTTGAGAAAGGCAGCAGCTGTGTAGTGAGAAGCTAACACTTGTGACACCTCAAACCAGTTGGAGAAGACTGTGCGAAGCCTGTATTCCCCGAACTGAAGAGGGAGATCGTCACATGATAGGTACATCCTGACAGTCGCCCTGGCATTCATGTGAAGGATGATGGGAGTGATTTCCAAATTTTCAATCATGAGTGGGAATTGGTCCCGAACTGCTTCCTCTAGAATTTCACTGGGAACAGAAATTTCAAACTTCTGCAGTGAATAGAGAGGACACAGATACTCAGGTCAATATACTCGAAACACTTAATTGTTCTTCATATATAGCGAACACACACATTGAGTGTGTAAACACACACACACACACACACACACACACACACACACACACACACACACACACACACACACACACACATACATACATACACACACACATACACACACTCACTCACATATGCACACTCACTCACAAACACACACACACACACACACACACACACACACACACACACACACACACACACACACACAGACACACACACCTACCTGTGAATCAGTATCATCGACATCATCATCAGACGATGACGTCGTAGACAGCATCTTCGACAGAGCAAATTGTCCCAAAGCACTCTTCACCCTCCCCAACATAGCGTCCTCAAGTTGGAGCTGCACTGGCTGAGTCTTGAGCACCAGGTGCTGCACACAGTGGGTCAGGGAGCAGTGGAATGTGACAGAGACCTTCACAAGGGGTTCCTCCTCAGCATCAAACAAGCTCCTCGGCCACTCTAGTTTCCTCTTCGGGACCATCAACACTTTATACTCGCAAGTACCATCTTCAAGTTCGTTGTCCACTTGTAGACACTGAAGACGAACTTCTAGTCTTCCTTGACCATCCTCACTGCTGGCTACACCAGAGGTAACAGGAGGTACATCAAAGTCATGTTCATAGTGAACAGACAGTCGTCCCCCAGTCACAGATAAAATGCTCTGAGGCTGAGCAGTGGTGGTCTGTTCTTCCTGTACGGTCAGGGACATCACGTCAATATCGACCTTCACTTCCTGTTGCTTGTGGACCAAACAGGAAGGAAGTGAAGATTCGGCAGCATTAATGGGACACATGGCCAACTGGTCCCCAGAGGGGAGAATAGTGATTTGAAGATTGTGTGGCTTTTGGAACCCTGTCACGAAGACCTTCTTCTCGCTGGTAAAGTGCACCGTTCTGTCGTGGGCAAATTCCAGTGGTATTGGTTTACTCCACTCTTCAGTGCACCACGCGGTGGAGTTGAGTGAGCTCGTGGATGAGGTGCGAGATATGGGGGAGCTCGGTCCACCAAGACTCACCACCCCTGGGAGTTTGTCAGAAGCGTCTCTCAAGCACACAGACACTTTCTGTAGCTTCTCCTTCATTACTGTTGCGTCTTCACTGTCGTCGTCTTCTGCGAATACCACTGGGTAGACTTTGGCTAACGTGGGTGGTTCGTAGACTGCTTGGTGTCCTGGTTGCACTGTGAGCGGGATGGCGTGGATTCCTCTGGACCCTGCCTCCACTACGTCTATGGGATAGCGACAGAGGTTTTGCACCTGCACCCGAGGTATGGGGTCTCCGGCCAACACCAGATACACACATCCATCTGTGGTAGTTTGTAACAGAGCACAAGACATTTTTATACTAATAATATGCAGTATGTTATTAATACTTTATAATGAAAATAGGCCACATTATACTGTGTAAAGCCTACATCAGGTCACACAGTACATATATACAGTACGCACAGTACATACAGTACATACAGTACACACAATACACACAGTACACACAATACACACAGTACATACAGTACACACAGCACACACTGTACACACAGTACACACAGTACACACAGTACATACAGTACACATTGATCTTGCTACCATCGGCAGCTACTGACCTGCTTGCTCATGACATGTCAGTAAACACGGTGTTGTTTTGCCAACGTGTTCAGACACAGGAAGTGCAAACGAGTGTCGGACAAATTTCAAGGACAGGGGGAGTGACCAGGAGAAAACATCGGTGCTGGAGGACACACAAAGAGCCCTCATCGTCTGTTCCTCCCCCAGGACCTGCCAGTAGAGCAGAGCAGCACTGCAGCCCGGATCAGCGACGGTCAAGGGGTGCACCTCCTCATAGGAGAAGCTCAGCAGAGCCTTGGAAAGAAGACAAACACACTTACATACATGTACATACACAGGGTTGGGTATACACATGACATTACTGTACACGTATGTATGGATATGTATAAATTACAGGTGTATAGGGATGAGGATCTGTATAGCTAGAACGTGGACTGTGCAAACAGACAATTATACAGACGGCTATACAGACAGACAGACAGCTAGACACACAGACAGGCAGTAAGTTAGACAGACAGACAGACAATCATACAGATGAGCAACTAGACAGTCAGTCAGATAGACAGACAACTAGACAACTGGACAGTCAGAAACAGAGAAAATAACTAAACAGTCAATACATGTGCTACTCCTACCTTTGAGGACAGTCTGAATGGGCAGACTTGTACTTTGTGTTGGCTCCTGTTGTGAAAGACGTATTTGGGCCGTACGGTCACTATGGTAGTCATGGCAACCTTCTTGTACCCAACAGACACAACACCCACGATGCCCTATTGAGACGACCAAGATCAGCGCAATCACAAGTGGGAACCACGGACACCTCAGTGGGTGTGGCTTGAACATACATACAGTATATACGCATACATGCCCATTCTAGAGAATCCTACAGAAAATAATTGTTAATCTGCTATAATTTGTTCTCTAGATATGTGGTGGATTAATGATTTTGGCAGATTAACTGGATATTCATTAGTATTTGTACATTATTTTGGTACTGGGAGATTGTGACAGATTAAAAGGTTTGGCGGAGAAAGCATGGGCGGATTATCGAGAATTCACTGTACGTCCTAGTGCATACTAATCTACCTGTGGCTGAGTGCAGAGCACTTGATATTGCGCAATCACTCAATCTGCCAAACCTTATCTATTCATTCATCTACCATTATTGCTGTGCACAAATTCATTTATTAATGTACATTATGACAATTCAGATTAACAAGTTTGGAGGGATTCTCCAAACTCGTTAATCTACCAGATCTTTCTTTTCATTGATTGCCTAAAATCAATGGAAATCTTTGAACATGTGTACAGTATGCACAGTATGTACTGTGTGTAGCGCATGCATTGACTTGGAAGGCTCACTTTGGGTCCAGTCAAGAAGACCTGGTCGTTGGGCTTGTTCTCCTTAGCAACAGAACACGGCAACTTCGGTGAGGAGAGTCTACAGCGTGAGGCCCACGTGAGTTGCAAGGTGAACTGCTTGTGAAGTGGAGGATGGAGAAGACCACACATGAGAAGGTACACAGACACACGGGAATGCATGTTGTGTGCATGCATGTGAACATACGTACGTACCCTCACACAGGCAAAACTAACCATAAGCTGCTTTTGAAGGTAAAAATTAATGGTAAATGCAATACAATAATTAATTAATTAATTTAGATTGATCTTTTATAATTACATTGTAATTAATTAACGTATTACAGTTGAACAACTCAGGCACACACAAAATGTGATCACTTGAGAGGGATCACGGATCATACAGCACACACAGCACATACAGCACACATAGCACACACAACACACACAGCACACACAGCACGTACATACATACCTCCTGTTTACTCATCAAACATGTCTTTCCACTGTCAACATGGAAGACGTTCTCCTCTTTTCCATAATACTCCTCGGATTTGGATTCCGTATCATCATTGTGGAGCACCACCCCCACCCCCACGGGCAGCCGGTTGACTAGTAGATACTGCGGTCGGATGTCCACCATGAGGGTACCAACAGACAAACGACTGAGGCACACCACAACTGGTCCACTGGGGATTTCAGGGGACACATTCTGTCTTGCTGTTGGCACAAAGGTGTAAACTGATTCTGGGACAAAATCCCTCTCTTTGGCCCCTTCAGTGGATAATGATTCTGTCCAATTCCATTCTGTCTTAGATTCATCGTAGTTCTTTCTTCCTCCAGTGAAGTTCTTGAGAAGTGGAAGATTGCGTAGAAGTTTGGTTGACAAAAGAAGAGATTTCTCTCCCCCACAGGCATACTCAAGTCTGAAGGATGTAGAGGTGTGAAATATGTCAACACAAACACACACACAAAGGGTGTGCAGTATGTAAACATATAAATACATAAAATGCACACAAGCACACACATACATACATCACACACACACACACACACACACACACACACACACACACACACACACACACACACACACACACACACACACACACACACACACACACACACACACACACACACACACACACACACACACAACACACACACACACACACACACACACACACACACACACACACACACACACACACACACACACACACACATACACACCCATGCTCATCTGAGGACATGAACATGTTGTACTCAACATCCACAGACAATCCTGACAACTCCGTCAAATGCCCAAATCCTCGTAACTGGACCTCAACAACGTGTTTGGTATCTGTTTGGACTAGTTGGAGATCGATATCAAAAGGAAGATAGCATCGGACAGAAAACAGTGGAGCGAGTGTTATCTGCAGAGATGAAGGAGGGAGAAGGAGGAGGGGAAATGATGTCATCATTCAGTATCCATGGACACAGTGTATGTACATACTGTGTAGCCATGCAAACAATACATTTACACACACATACATATACATGCATACACACACACACACACACACACACACACACACACACACACACACAGACCTGAACTGGGGACAGCATTGACTGGTCATCGGTACTGTTCACACTGTACCAACACTGTACCTTATCTCTGGGGGACACTGGTATCTACACACATACAGAGAGAATGAACCTACATACATAGAACTGCCGGAAACAGGAGGGTAACCTGTCTACTAAGGACACTAAGGAGATGTGTGTATATCTACACACATACAGAGAGAATGAACTATTTACTATCAACAACAGGAGTGTAACCTGTCTACTAAGGACATGGTATAGTATTGATTTCTGCCTCATTGAGTTCACGTCAAGAATCGGATGGTGTTCTTTGGACACAAAGGATTCCGATTATAGTCAGTACAAAGTTCACACTGGTTGCCTGCTGTGTGTATAAGAATAGTTTGCAATGTTATGCGGAGTTATGCAAAACTATGCACAGGTATACGGGATTATGCAGAGGTATGCAAATTATACTGAAGTATGCAGAATCATGCAAAGTTGTACAGAGGTATGCAGAACTATGCAGAGTTATACAGAGGTATACCAAGTTATACAGAGGTATACAGAGGTACTCTGGAACAACCAACTCACATGAGTCAGTAAGTGTGGTTTAGCCCACTTGTCCTTGCTCAAGGCAAGTGGCATTGGTTCGGACCACGTTTCACCATCTTCCACTCTCACACCTGCAAAGTAGATGGCTGAGAACTTTTCATCTGGAGCGAGACACGAGGGAAGGATGGAATAAGAGGGGAAGAGTCCCATCAGGTCACCCGAGGTGTCTCTGGTGTTCTTGTCTTGGTTGCTGCGTCTGAACATGGACGAAGACAGAACGGCTTCCAGCTTGAACTGCAGGTCAATGGGGAGTTGGGAGGAGAGAATCCAGTTTCCACTCAAGGTCACCTGGAGAGAGAGACAAGATGGAGGACAAAGAAGTAAAGATTTGTGGGTCAAATGTACCAATCAGAAGAATATGGATGCAAGTCAGACAGACACAGACAGACAGACAGACAGACCTGAAAGTAGCAAGATACAGGTACTCACTAATCTTTGGCAGCCACTAATCTTGTCCACTTTAACGAAAAGACTGCACAGCTGTCTGTTCTCTGACGGCAGCTCGACATGTTGAATTCCTTCTTTGCTGATGGAGAAGGGCTTACTCCATCGCCAACCTGCCTTGCTTCCAAGGGACAAAACAAGGTTCTACCAAAGAAAGAAGTGATGTAATGCCCAAATATGGTTGGTTGGGAATTTCCATCGCAAAACCATGGTAACAACATTACATACTGATAGAAGTTTCATTGGAATCCAACCCGCTCGGGGAGAAAGGAGAAAAGAGAAAAACCCGACAACTGCGGGACTCAAACCCAAGGTGTCTGACTGTAGCCGCCATAACCACTGAGCCACAAAGCCACCACAGCAACCAGCCCTCCCAATTCTCCCTTTATACTGCACTGGTGGTACTGCTGAGCTGCAGTCTCACACCGGTGAGACCACACAACTGTGTGGATTTAAATGTGTTGATATTGACTAATTATGTTAATTATCTTCATTTCAACATCTAGTTAGGCCAATTAAACTAGAAGTTGAAATGAAGGTAACCATGGCTACAAGTAAGAATCAAACCTTCTGTTTTTTGCTGTGGTGTATCCGCCAACTGTATCCATGGCAACTATGAGCAGGAAGTTGTACACCCTCCTTCACCTCCACCTGTCCACAGTGGAGATCCTCCAGTGTGTTGTTAAAGATGATGTAATGGTTAAATATGGTTGGTTGGGGAGTTTCCCCTTGCAAAACCCTCCTCCATGAGTGCAGCAGTAGAACACAGCTGTGGGACAAGCTGGGTGAGAAGTCACACAGAGCTGTTCCAATTGTGAGAAGAACTTGAGTCATTTCGAGACGCTGCTTGCTTGATGATGGGGATTGATGGTGAGTGAAGTGTCTTTTGAAGAGAGTCGTGTTGATCATTGAGAGTCTTAACTTGGGGTCTGTCACACAGAGGCAGTGTCTCCAACACAAAGTCTGGAAGTCTACAAACGTCCCGTCAACCCTACCAGCACCCAGGCACAGCACACACCCGTCATTTTCCAACATCTTGATCTTTCCCGAGACTTCATCGAAGGTGAATCGCACCACTTCTTCCTCAACCGAGGGATGGTCGGGAAGTGGGGCAAGTGTGAAACCGTCCAACACAGCATCTACAGAAGAAGGCAGAAAGTAACAACATGGCTTGGACGTACATACACACGTGTGCGTCCCAGAGGAGCAAATACACCCAATGGCGTTTGTACGAAACACTCCATTATACAAGTCACCAGCAGACAAGTTAGTGAGACTGTCCCACTGAGCGATCAAGTACAGTGCCCTCTAGTTAGCAAGCACATTGAGCGGCATGTACAGTCTCTACGTCAATGCAATTACAATAGTACACCTCACTCAGTCCCTAGGTCATGTAAAGTATATCAACCAGTACTGGTCGTGAGTACAGTGCAACTTGCTTAGCGAGAGTATATATGTTGGTTAGCACAACCATAGACATTATGTACAACCACCAGTATATATGCTGGTTAGTACAACCACAGACCCTACGTATGTACAACCACCTGGCAATACACACTGCACACCCCTTGTACACTCAGTATACCAACCAGTACTGATAGTGGGTACATCAATAGATTCAACAAGTAGAGAGGAGCATGTGAGGTGGTAACCTTGAGGTTCGTAGTGGTTCAGGATTGTTACATCCAGAGTTCCAATTTCCACATTCGAAATCAAAGTGGGAACTGTGCCCAAGAGATGGACAGAGTCAACTCTCATGCATCCCACCAGAGCACTAGGAGACACTATAGTGGAGATGTCCTTCTTCGCTTTACTGGAAGAGAGGGTCGGTGGAAAGAGAGAGGGTTTTTCACAAGTGTGTCAAAGAAACTCAACAAAGTCAACCAAATATCATGAGAAAAAAGGATAGCAATACATACACACATGTATGTGCACTGTGACACACACACACACACACACACACACACACACACACACCACATGCACACACACACACACACACACACACACACACACACACACACACACACACACACACACACACCACATGCACACACACATACTGCATATTCTACGTGTGTGGTACCTGTCATCATCACTGCTGTCATATAAACCATCCCACTCCAAGGCCATCACACACACCCTCCACACACGAGACTGACAACACGATGGTTCAATTTCAAGATTGAATTTGGAACACGTTGACTCAGAGAGATGAAACTTCCTTGCAGTTATGAAATCTGCTGTTTCAGAATTGTAGTACTGGAGCAGACAACTCAACTAAACGTTGGTGTGTGTGTGTATGTGCGTGTGTGTGTGTGTGTGTGTGTGTGTGTATGTGTGTGGTGTGGTGTGTGTGAATGTGTGTGTGAGGGTGTGTGTGTGTGGGTGTGTGTATGTGTGTGGGTGTGTACAGGTCATAAAGAGAGGTGTGGTGTGTGTGAATGTGTGTGTGAGGGTGTGTGTGTGTGGGTGTGTGTATGTGTGTGGGTGTGTACAGGTCATAAAGAGAGAGACAGAGAGAGAAACATTTATATTAGCAATTAAGACCTAGTAATTGACTCGACCAAAAGGTGGTCTCAATTGTTGTAGTGTATAAGGAGTAGATAACCAGATCTGTTGAAAACTGACCGACAGTTCCACCTGTTCTTGGACTTGCACCACGGACACATCAAATGGTAGAGGTGTGGTGCTGATCTGTGTGATGCAGCGAGGCTCGTGGTACTTCCAGGTCATTGTGGGCATCACACCATTTACATCACTACCCGGGTAGAACTGGATGAACCCCGATGAGGGGAGGGTGTACTTGTCTGGATCTGTGTATAGGGGGAGGTGATCGGAGTGTGTGTGTGTGTGTGTGTGTGTGTGTGTGTGTGTGTGTGTGTGTGTGTGTGTGTGTGTGTGTGTGTGTGTGTGTGTGTGTGTGTGTACCTACAGTACGTGTACATGTGTATGATGGTAACACAGGAACCCACCTAGCTGGGACTGGTCCATAAACTCCAAAGTCCCATTTCTGAGGTCATCCTGGAAGGTCACAGTCCTGTCACGAACAGCATTGCCGCACTCCTTCCCCACATCTCTCTCTGGGCCCGAGTTCTCAGGGGACACTTCTCGGCGAACCAGAGGGGACAGGCACTTGGTGGTTTGTCCAACAAATGAATGAGCAACTGCCACGTGATACTGACTAATTCTGACTTGCAAATTGGGAATGGAAACACTGACAATCAGAAAAGGACTAACGAGAGAAAAATAAAACAGATATGTGAACCAAGGTCATTGGTTACCATAGTAACCATTGTAGTAAACAACTACCAGTACAGGGAACTTACTAATCAAATGATGAATGCACTGAATGTTGCTGAAAGGTCACGCCAAGGCTTGTCGGCATGACAATGTAAGATCCAGGTTCACCAGACTTGCAATCCTTCACCTTCACCCAAGCTGAGGAAAACTTTGCGAGTGTAGCTGTATTTTCTTCTGGACACACCCTCAGGCCCTCCCACCCCATAGAGGCACTCTTGTGAGAGTTTCCAACTGTTCCTTCATACTCCAGAATGACCTGGCTGGTGTAGAAGGAGAGGCGTGAGGCGGAAACTGCTACAGAGCCATCAACTTCTCCTGGATTCTCCGGGATCGAGAAGTAGTTCACTTCACTCTCAGTGTTGGATTGAGCGGTCTTTTCCACATTATCTCCTCTTGTCTGACGAACTGGCCTTTCTTTATCGAGACTTTCTCTCACTTGAAGAGCAAACTTTGTCAACATCTGGAGGACATCTTCGGAGAGGCTCAGTTTAACAGGTCTCGCAAACTCCACAAGAATGTTGGAAGTGTGTGAGCTGCAGTCAGAGGTATAGCTTGCAGTGAGAAAGGAAGGAGGTACTCCGCTCTTTTCCTTCACTGGGAGTCCCTGTCTGGTGTCAAGCAGAGGTGTGGGAAAGAGTCTGTTCACTTTGAGCACTCCACCTCGCTTGAAGAACTCGGTTTCACTTACATTTCTCAATCGATCAGCTGTGAACGCTGTCATGTTGAACACCGATATGGTGCTTTCTGTGATGGAGAGGTTGGATTTCATCACAAACACTGGATTTTGTGTTGAAAGAAAGAGAATGGGATTGACCGTTCCCATGTGGCCAAAGGTTGGATTAGGAGTTGCCAAGACAACAGTACAAGTCTGCCCGGTGAATGTGAGTTGAAAGGGGTCTGTTCCTGTATGCCTGGATCTGGGTGTGGCATGGGTTTGGGGAAGGTCCCTGGGTGTGGCATTGGCTTGGGGAAGGTCCCTGGGTGTGGCATTGGCTTGGGGAAGGTCCCTGGGTGTGGCATTAGTTAGGGGTATGTCCCTGGGTGTGGCATTAGTTTGGGGAATGTCCCTGGGTGTGGTATTCATTTGGGGGACATGCCTTGGTGAAACACCTGTTGGAGAGGCGTCCTTACCTATGTTTTCCCCATTTTGTACAATGTCCCACAGAATTTCAACCCCAGTGGGCGTGACCAGTACACTGAGTGGAGTCATGAGACTGATTTCCAAATTATGTCCACAGGCCGTGATCACTTTCGATTTGGAAACGGGAGTCGAAAACAGGTCCAGCGGTAGTGCCGAGATTTTAGGAGAATACTGTAATCTTAGGTCTAAGCTACCCACTATTGGGTGCAGTGAGGGAGTGTGGTCCTCGAGTGAACACGCCCACACAGACACACCAGAACAATCAATCTGGTAGGCTGGCAATGGAGGTCTCTTCTTCTCTCTTACGGAGGATTTCACCTTGTAGAGGGCGCTCTCACTCACGATGAACCTCGCAATGGAATAGTCGAGGTTGGAGGTCCCTTGCACACTGTCAAACTGTACGGACACAAAGGAAAACGACAGTTGTGAACGTTGGAAGGATGTGAGCAAATTGCATCTCTATGTAATGATATTCATAGTCTGCAGATCTGACTACAATGTACTCATACATACATATATACATACACATACTTCACCTCACTGTACTGTTGAGTATATGTACATTGTGCATACAAGCGTGTATGCACAAGGTATAATACAGTAAACGTATATGCATACATATTGTAGTGTATGCAAGCATTCATGTACACACACACTGTGGACATACAGTTATGTACATACAAGCATACTGTACAAGTGTTTGCTGGACATACAGACACATACATACAAACTGTATGAATGGTTGATGTACATACATACATGCCACACGCACGCACACACACAGGTACTTCACCTGACAAATGGCCAACTTTGAGAAGTTCTCATTTGGCAGCAGAAGTCTGAAGGAGTCCGTCTGGATCTGAATGGATGGCCATTTTGGAGGACTCTTCTCTTTG
>OZ026567.1:4162349-4214849 GCA_964020155.1 Chondrilla cf. caribensis
GTTTCACCCACAGTTGGGAAGATTTTCTTGACGAAATGGTCTCTGAGGAAGCTGTTCGTGGTGTGGGCACCACATTGGGCATCATACAATCTGCATCGCAGGGCTGTTTCCATGACAACAATATGGCTGCAGCGATGTATGTGTCCGGAATCTGCAACAAGAGAGCAGTTTTTTCAGCACCAAACTGAAGGTAGGATCTGCAGAGGAGAAAGGTTGCCTTATTAAACTGATAACTTTGATGGTTACAAGTATGGGGAACTCTATCACTGAAGTGAATGTGTATGAATGTGATCGTGTACATGTGTATGCTTTCACGAGTTTGTGTACATGTACACACTTATGTATGTACACAATTATGTACATTAGGTTGTGTGTATGTTTAGGTGGGCTTGTGTGCATGTACATACGTATGTGCATACATACATGTGCTTGCTGTGTTTGTCTTCGAGTGTGCACACACCACCAACACACAGGACTTGCCTTCCTGAGATGGCTCCACTGTCCTTCGAGTGGTACTGGAGGCTGAAGCCAGAGAAACTCATAATCGGCTCAACATCACTGATGGAAGCCTCTCCCCCAGCTACAACTGACAGTTTCGGGATCTACATGTCGATAGTATGAGAGGGATCATGACAAATCCACAAACACATGTGTACATTTGTCTGAGAAGAATTACTTTACTCCTTTGAATAACTATGTATCATCTTGAAATCTACTCAACTTCTTAACCTTCAGCAAATTACCTCCTTTATATGGCCCCTAGTTATACTCCACCCCCTCTACCCTAGTTACACCCCACCCCCTTACCCTAGTTACACTCCACCCCCTCTAACCTAGTTACACTCCACCCCCTCTACCCTAGTTACACTTCACCCCCTCTACCCTAGTTACACTTCACCCCCTCTACCCTAGTTACACTCCACCCCCTCTACCCTAACTACACTCCCCCACTCCTCACCTCTCCTTGGAGTGACGTGTGTTGAACATGATCCTCTGATGCATTTCCTGAATACATTGCTATTGTCCCATCGACATGGCAACCATCACATGTAAAAACAACATGGCTGCCCATACATTTAGCCACCAAGTCCTGTACTCCACTCGACTGAGTATTGTGAGCAAAGACTGGTACAGTCATCCGGATTGGATTCATGTCGAACAAAACACGTGTCTTAGCTTCAGGGTCCCCAATGACAACATATTCTGTAGAAGAGAAAAGGTGGATGAATAAGCCGTACATCCCAAACAGGCTTTCTTCCTCTTTCGCATGTACAAGGCTATCAAAGTATTATAATTTGGTCCAGAATAACAATACACATATATTTTTCAATGGATGTGTTCTGTGTATGTACATATGGTATACAACACACATGCACGCACGCATGCACGCACGCACACACACCCACACACACACACTAACCAGTACTCCTCCACGGAGAAACCTCCAGTGATTTCCCCACTCTTCTGTAGAGTTCCCTCAAGCAGTGAAACACTTCAACACAGAACAACCCCTCAACGCTGCCAATACGAAGACCCTCAGTACACTCCTCTCTCTCCCTCTCCTCTCCAGCATCAAAGTAGTCGTAAGAGAACCAGAAAGCAGAAAACACCTCTGAAGGACACAGGTCTGCTTGGATGTCATCGCTCATCATCTCGGTAGTCAGTTTTGTGTCAAACAGTGTCCCTTGAAGTAAACAGCTGGCAATTTCTCTCTCGCCCATCCTAAACACCAGAGACTGTAAAAAAAAAAATACATGTTAAAAATAACACCCACACCCACATACACACCTGTATACTGTAACAAAATTTTAGCAAAAAAATACATATTTTTCACTGTAGAGGAATTTTCCAACTACAATGCTGCACACTACATATTATATTGAGCATGTGTACATGTAGTGTATGTGCTCCCTAGTGAAAATGTATACATGACCAGCATCATCGATGAGGATGAAGAATGGTGATATACATACATGGTACATACAGTGTGTACATATGTATGTACTTGGATAATGGGGAAAATGGGCCATAAGGTACAAACACAGTACATAAGTACGTAAGTATGGGTGGTACAATATGCAAAGATGTACATACAGTGGGACCTTGTTTATCCAATCACATTTGCTCCTTGCGAAGTGTGTCAGATAAACCAGGTGTTGGGTGGAATCTGGGTACATTGTCCGCAGCTCAGTGAAGGCAAATCACAGAGAAGTGTATGGTGAGCAGCAATAACCCAAATGTGACCGTACAAGGATTCTGGACAAGCTAGCCTACCTCTGTGACATTTTCCAGATGCTGCATCCCACTGTACAAACTTGTGAACGACTGTTTTGAGGACGGGTCTCCAAATTTTGAGCACATGCATTTATCGATGATGTAAGCTTCGATCCCCATGAAGCCTTGGTAAACACCGAAAAACTTGGACTTGGAATCAACAGAGAATCTACCGTGACAACCCTTGAACACGACTCTCATAGCGGGTGAGGACTGGGGCCTCTTCTTGCTGAAGAAGGCTTGAGCAGGTGGATTCTGGACGGCTTTGATAGTGACAGTTGCTTCATCGATGAGAAGCAGCATGTGCACAGCCGGTGGGTCAGATTGGGGTGGGGAGCTCTGAGCACCTATGTACGGGTGACAGGGCATATTAGGAGCGCAGTTGAAATATCACTTGAACAACAAGGTGGTGTGATGTCAATGGAAACAGATGTAGCAGTGCAGAAACCTGAGAGGTGAGGTCAGGACACTACGACCACTGTAAGGCTGTACATTAGGGCAATTTCAGTGGAATTACACCTACATATGTGTGTATGCATGCATGTATGTACGTATGTAGGTATGTATGTATGTATGTATGTGTGTATGTATGTATGTTATTGTATCAACTGGGGTGAAGTCAGTAGATCTACAATAGGGCTGAAGGCACCCTCATCCCAACACAAAACAGCTGAACATCCAACACCAGTATGAAGTGATCTGCTGGCCTACCGATCATGTCCTTGTGCTCTGATTCCTCCGACATCTCCTTGTTTGGATCACCTTCGCTGACCACAAAGGACCAAGCCCATGATGACCAGGAGGATGTGCCTGGAGGAGACACCTCCTTTCCATCAACCGGACTATCACGGTCGACCTTCACGCTGCTGGAAAGCAGCTCGGGCTCCTCCTCCTCCACATGTTGAGGGGTATCATCGGTCGGTGGGGAGGATGGTGTCGGTCCACTCTGGTCATCCTCGACACTCGAAGATGACGCTACTTCCGTTCGCATTCTGTGGTTCTTTGACAGGTAATACACCTCTAGGAGACGGTCGAGAAGCTGCAAGAACATGCTGAACTGGGTGGGTGTGGCAAAGAAATCCACAGCCGTGCAGTAACACTCAATTCTGTTACTTTTCAAGATGTTCTGCTCGTAGGTCAGCATGACACGGACGATGAAGGCAAAACTGGAGGTGAACGGGTCCTCGTAGTACTCCACCTCCCCGCTGCCATCCAGCTGGTCCAGTGTGAGGTAGACATCGGACACAGAGCACTGCTTCCGTATACCGTAGTCCCCTTGGAGATAATCGGTGTAGAGGAAGGATTTGTGCCAGTGTTCGTCAGTGTTGTACACGTCGAGGCCCTTGATGTGGAAGGTGAGGCATACGTCAACCTCGGTGATCTTTAGGGTCATGTTCTTCACATGAAAGATGACATTGTTTACAATACGACTGAGGAGACCTTGAAGATAGCCCGTCCCTGACTGTGGCGGCTTGGATAGCTCTTCCTGCTTACTGGGAAGCGACGTGGCGACATCTCCTGCTTCCAAGTTGAAGGAGAGGGTGTCCGCCTCGTTTGGTGCGTTCGAGTGTTCGCCTGTTTTGAACCTACCGGTACATTCGACACCGTTTGCAGTAATTTCCACTGCTTCTGATCCTATTGTCGTCCATGGTACATGTATGACTAATTCATGGACTTTTCCACTTGTGATGACGAACGGCTGATGAGCCAATTCCTTCTCGAGAACATCACAGCGCATCTCCAAGTTTTTCAAAACGGCATCGCCTCCCCAAAACGAAAGCTGGAGGTCTTTAGGGTCGATATTTTTGACATACTTGTCCAAGTAGTACATCAAAACCGGCGTTATGTACTTTTCCAACATATTCACTCGACATTTGTTCGACTGTAGCACGTGTTCACATCAGGACCAACAGGAAAGTCGGCGGCCATGTTGCGCTTGTTAAAGGGAAATCCCCTACAAAGCGGTTGCAATCTAAACATCCCTAGCTAGACCTTGGTAGAGGTTTCTGTAGATTCGATGTTTCTAGTTTTGCTTTGCTTCCCTCCGTATTTTAGTATCCGTTGCAGTGTCAGAGGGAATACGGTATCACCGTGTAGTGCCTTCTGCATTCGCGGAATGGTCAAGTACACACATCACTATTATCTGTACACACACATCACTAGCTGTACACACACCACCACTAGCTGTACACTCACCACTACTAGCTGTACACTCACCACTACTAGCTGTACACTCACCACTACTAGCTGTACATACACCACTACTAGCTGTACACACACACCACTACTAGCTGTACACACACCACTACTAGCTGTACATACACCACTACTAGCTGTACACACATCACTACTAGCTGTACACACACCACTACTAGCTGTACACATACCACTACTAGCTGTACGCACACCCCTACTAGCTATACACACACCACTACTAGCTGTACACACATCACTACTAGCTGTACACACACCACTACTAGCTGTACACATACCACTACTAGCTGTACGCACACCCCTACTAGCTATACACACACCACTACTAGCTGTACACACATCACTACTAGCTGAACACATACCACTACTAGCTGTACACATACCACTACTAGCTGTACACATACCACTACTAGCTGTACACACACACCACTACTAGCTGTACACACATCACTACTAGCTGTACACACACCACTACTAGCTGTACGCACACCACTACTAGCTGTACACACATAATTACTAGCTGTACACACACACCTACTAGCTGTAACAAACATATATGTGCTACCATGCAAAAAGTTGATACCCTGGTTCCATACACATGCAATGATGAAATTTGGAATGGAATGCTACGTATAAGTACAGTGTGGTATCAGGACAAAAGTAAGAGAATCACAGTAACTTCCACAAATGAGGAACCGTGTGTTTGCACGTACATATGATATTGTCTTTGAATAGTCGACAGATAGTAGTGTGTGTGTGTGTGTGTGTGTGTGTGTGTGTGTGTGTGTGTGTGTGTGTGTGTGTGTGTGTGTGTGTGTGTGTGTGTGCGTGTGTGTGTGTGTGTGTGTGTGTGTGTGTGTGTGTGTGTGTGTGTGTGTATCAAAAAGCCATCAAACATATGCATATGTGTGAGTATCTTACTGAAGACAACACTCAGGGTCAATTGTCTACACCTACTGTACCAGCAAAAACACTAACTTTCAAATGTACCCCAAAACTAAGCTTCCAACCTAAAAGCAAGCTAAGACCCTTAGGGGGTATGTAGCACTACAACTACCTATGGATGTGTGCTGTATGTACGTGTATAATAAATACTGTATACATACACTCCACCACAATGATGCAATCAGGCCATGTCTCGATCACTTGAGTGTTGTTTCTAAAACAGCATTTCAGACCTCAAGTACAGGTCACCACCGGCTTAATGTCACAACACATCAGATGAACTCCACAGGAATACAGCGTGTGTACCCAATGTGGCTTCATGTGGTGTTACTATTACTGGAATATCGTTCTATTGTTGCTTGTATCATAGGTTGTAGTATCTATGCTTGTATCCAATCACTCATTGTAGATGATAAGTAGTACATTTTATACATGTATGCACGTCAGTATAATAGTATGGTACGTGAGAAGAAGGTGCACGGTCTCACCATAATATACGGTCATCTACGGTAGGTTTACAGAGAATCGGAAGTAGTGGGAGTAACGTCTTGAAGAAGTGGGTGTCGACGGTCAAGTCTCTCTCGATCTCTCCTTCATTATCTCACGAGTGGAAATGAACGACGAATTTCGGATTGCTTGTCAGAGAGGTGATTTACAAACTGTACAACGTTCCATCGCCGAGGTAAGCGATTATCATAGAACATCAGGTTTGATAGTTGCTGCCCATAATGGACACGCCGAGGTTGTTCAGTGGTTGATCGAACACGGCGGGTGTGACGTTAGTGCCAGGAATGGTGAAGCGCTGTTTGCGGCCATAATGTGTGGTCACTTTGATGTAGTAAAGGTTTTAGTTGAACACGGGGTCAACACCAATGCCAGGAACCCATGTGAACCATTATATTATCGTCGTCCCACTCCTCTGATGATGGCAGCTGAACGTGACAACGAGGAGATTTCAAGACTCTTAAACGAGAATGGTGCTGACGTAGATGGTAAGGACGACTTGGGCCAAACCGCTATTTTCGTCGCACATAGATTGACCATTGTAAAATTCCTAGTAGGTGGGGGTGCCAATGTCAATGTACAGGATTATAAAGGACGTACTCCTCTTATGATTCATGCTGAAAAAGGTAACAAAGACATTGTGTCTTATTTGGTTACACATGGTGCTGACGTTGACAGGAAAAACACTGCAGGGCAGACTGCTCTTCACTGGGCATGTAATTTGACCATTGTCAAAATCCTAGTAGATGGGGGTGCTAATGTCAATGTACAGGATAGTGATGGACGTACTCCTCTTATGATTCATGCTGAAAAAGGTAATGAAGATATTATGTCTTATTTGTTTACACATGGTGCTGACGTTGACAGGAAAGACACTGCTGGGCGTACTGCTCTTCACCTTACTCGTTTTTCAATTATTGTCAAAATCCTAGTAGATGGGGGTGCTAATGTCAATGCACGGGATAAGTATGGACGAACTCCTCTTATGATTCATGCTGAAAAAGGTAACAAAGACATTGTGTCTTATTTGGTTGCACATGGTGCTGACGTTCATAGGAAAGACCCTGGTGGCCAAACTGCTCTTCACCTTACAGGTCATTTGACCATTGTTGAAATCCTAGTAGATGGTGGTGCTAATGTCAATGTACAGGATAAGTATGGACGTACTCCTCTTATGATTCATGCTGAAAAAGATATCAAAGACACTGTGTCTTATTTGATTGCACATGGTGCTGACGTTCACAGGAAAGACATCAAAGGCCGAACAGCCTTACACTACGTTTGTCGGAGGGAACAAAAGGGGGGTACCTTCACTCTGTCTACTATTGATCTTATTTATTGTGAGATAGTAGAGTTATTGGTAGGCCATGGTTCTAGTATAGAAGAGAGAGATTGTTATCAATTTACACCATTAGTATATGCTGCTCTCAGGGGAGACCAAATCCTTGCTTGGCAACTAATCAAGTGCGGAGCTGACGTGAAGCAGCTTGCTATGACGAAAGAAAAATTCAAGTCACAATATAGAGAGACTCAGGGACACATAGAATGTTTTACTTATTCGAATCTTAGACGGTGCAAGGAAGCCTTTTTGATGAGAGCTGCCTTTGATGGTAACACTGAAATAGTGAAGACTCTCATTTTAGCCTGTAGTGTTGATGTCAACTGCAAGGACAAGTATACAGGTGACACACCCCTGCATGTGGCCGCTGGAGGGAATCATGTACAGTGTGGGATATTGCTGGTTGAGGCTGGAAGCAGTACAGAAATTCGCAATAGCAGTTCTCAAAAGCCTCTTGATCTTGCTTCAAAGGGTTTCATAGAAACTATGCAACAAACTCTATCATTCACTGCAAGAAAGACCGTATGCATCATTGGCAATGCTTGCAGTGGTAAGAGCACCATCATTGCTTCACTGCAGAATGAGAAAGCCCCGATTTACAAGAAAATTGTTCACTGGTTTCGTGGAGTGGATGACATCAGTCAACGTACAGCCGGTATCGACCCTGTTTTGATCGAGAGTCAAAGTTACGGAAATACCATCTTCTTTGATTTTGCTGGTCAGAACGAGTACCACGGTCCTCACGAAATGTTCCTCCAGTCTATTCTGATCAAAAGCAGATCCACTGTGACCGTCATAGTGGTGGTGAAGGTGACAGAGGAAGAAGCTGTCATCTCTCAACAGCTTCATCGTTGGCTGTATCCACTGTCCACAATGTCAGTGACAACGTCAAATCTGATTCAAGTGATAATCATTGGCAGCTTCCTTGATAAGGTGAAGCACACACAAGTGGCTATAGACAAAGTGAATCGTTGCTGTAGAGAACTGGAAAGCAGTCTCTCTGATGTTCCAATCAATATTCAAGGCCAGTGTTTTTTCAACTGCCGTCGTCCTTATTCAAACAATTTTGACAAATTCCGTGTGTATCTCCAAGACGTACCAATCCCTGAATTCAGAGCACTGGACGCACCTTACAGTATCTGTTGGGTGATCTCTCATATGAAGGATTTGACTGAGCGTAAATCCATTAGACTCTCTGTCTTTGAAGAATGGATCAAGGAAAACAGAGCTAATCTTCCTGTGAATATGCCTTCAGTGGAGGAGGTATGCAAGGACCTTTCGTCCACAGGTCACTTTCTGTACATTCCCAATAATGAGGAAGTTAAGAATGGCTGGCTTGTACTGGACCTCCCAGCCATACTCCACGAGGTGTATGGCAAGCTTTACTCCCCTTCACAGAGAACTGCGAATGAGTTTGGACTCCTCAACTGCCATGAACTGGTCAATCTCTTTCCTGATTTCGATCAGACAATGATTCGTGATGTCCTGATTGCCATGGAGTTTTCTATTGACATTGATCCAAAGTTCTTCAGAGAAGAAGTTG
This sequence comes from Chondrilla cf. caribensis, assembly GCA_964020155.1. Classification (NCBI taxonomy): domain Eukaryota; kingdom Metazoa; phylum Porifera; class Demospongiae; order Chondrillida; family Chondrillidae; genus Chondrilla; species Chondrilla cf. caribensis. The sequence goes on from OZ026567.1 coordinate 4,171,169, forward strand.
TCAAGTTGCTTCCCAACCATGAACAAAGTCATGATTTTCTCTTTTTCCCATCTCTTATATTATCGGACATAACATTTGTAGGTATTTTTGCAAGTACCCACTCAAGTGAAATCCGTCACACTCTGTGCTGGCACCTTCAAGCACACAAGCAGCATCTGATAACTCCCCGCCTCCTCCAAACCATTCTACTTCGTCTGGCAGTTCGTCATGTTCGATTCCCAACTAGTGAGAGAACCAAGCCACTCTGCAGTGTCTGGTCGAAAGGGATCTTCTGGCAGACCCCAGGGATGGAGGTTGCAGTTCAAATACGCGACACACATGTTATCCAGGTCATTGGAAGATCTTATGTTAACACTCCTCCCGATAAACTAATCAATTACTTGTCTACTGTAGTCTGTGATATCGGTGATACAGTTCGTCAACTGTCTCCAAAGTTGAAATTCACCACTTTTCTCATTCACGGAGTGTCCCCTCGTCTGCTTCTGGAGAAGCCCTCTTCACCCACTCCTCACCAGACATACCCACTGAAGATGATCCTGGAGAGTACCAGAGAAGGTGAAACGATGTGTCTTTCACTTAAAGGTCGAGAACAAGTTGCAGTACACATGGAAATAGCTCAGTTGTTTTGTGGCCTCATTCCTTCAGAAGATATCGTACAGCAGTTTTATCTTGGTACGTGTGTGTGTGTGTGTGTGTGTGTGTGTGTGTGTGTGTGTGTGTGTGTGTGTGTTCGTGTGTGTGTTCGTGTGTGTGTGTGTGTGTGTGTGTGTGTGTGTGTGTGTGTGTGTATTCGTGTGTGTGTGTCTGTGTGTGTGTGTGTGTGTGTGTGTGTGTGTGTGTGTGTGTGTGTGTGTGTGTGTGTGTGTGTGTGTATTCGTGTGTGTGTGTCTGTGTGTGTGTGTGTGTGAGTGTGTGTGTGTTTGTGCATACCCTTCAATTTGTATTTCAATTTACGTACGTACATGATATGTAAAATATATACATTGTGGTTTGTCTGTTGTACCACACAGGGTATGGTGTATTTATACTCTTATCTCTTATTCCTGCAGAAGGGTATTCCCCATTTGCCACTACTGCTCAACCCACCACTATCGATCCAACCACTGGACCCACTCAACCCACCATTATCGATCCAACCACTGGACCCACTCAACCCACCACTATCGATCCAACCACTGGACCCACTCAACCCACCACTATCGATCTAACCACTGGACCCACTCAACCCACCATTATCGATCCAACCACTGGACCCACTCAACCCACCACTATCGATCCAACCACTGGACCCACTCAACCCACCACTATCGATCCAACCACTGGACCCACTCAACCCACCACTATCTATCCAACCACTGGACCCACTCAACCCTCCACTATCGATCCAACCACTGGACCCACTCAACCCACCGCTACCGATCCAACCACTGGACCCACTCAGCCCACCACTATCGATCCAACCACTGGACCCACTCAACCCACCACTATCGATCCAACCACTGGACCCACTCAACCCACCACTATCGATCCAACCACTGGACCCACTCAACCCACCACTATCGATCCTAACATCAGTGCTGATCAGGTTGAGAAGGTTCTTCGTACTGCTGGATATTCGGAGCTTAACCGTCAGAATCGAGAAGCAGGTCGGATGTTGATGGCAGCCATTGGTAAAACCATGGATCCTCCAACAACAGAGCAATGTCCAGGTACGTTTGTGTGGGTGCATTGTGTCATACTGTTAGTGTACTTTTTATACAGTTAATGTGTTAATGTATGTGTGTATGTGTTAGTTACTTGTTTATGTACTGTTCTCATTTCAGGATCAGCATCATTTGACCAGAGGTCGTTCATGGAGAAGTACAAGGACAGGTTCATGGAATACGTGCCTGCCAAAGCTGTTTCTCCTGTGTGGGAAGTCCACAACATCATTGATTGTGATACTTGTGAGGAGATTAGGAGAGCTCTTCCTAGTGAAAGAACAGCACTTCTGTACCGACACATCCGAGATAACAGTTCACTGACCTCGATCAGGAAGATGTGTGATTTGTTGATCGAGACTGGAAAACATGGCTATCCTCATGTCAAGAAGCTAGGTGAAGACATGAAGGAAGAACTAGAACAGTTCTCTACCAAAGGTTTGTTACTGTACTCAGTCTAGTAATGAGATACAAGAAGGGCTCACATCATGATGGATGTAACACATGTACATATAGCACCAATGTATGCACCTACACACCCAACCATTGTGTACCAATAGCGCAAGTGTATGTGAGCAAATGCAACTGTACAAACTTAAACCCAACACACACACACACAAACACACACACACACACACACACACACACACACACACACACACACAATACTAATATTCTTTTTAAACTACCACATTCTAGATGATCCCATCCTGACCACACCCACAATTGAGGACCTCACTCGGCTAGTTGTCCCAAGTATTGTCGGTTCAGACTGGTACTCCATCGGTTGTCAGTTGGGAATGGAGTCCTCCATCTTGAAGGCAATCGAACCAGACAATCCCCTCACTGGTAGTACCTCCACTTTCATGGCTATGTTCTCGCTGTGGCTCTCTGGTGTGAGGGGAACAGGGGAATCTCCAAGAATCTGGAAGACCATATTGATAGCTATCAAGGATGCTGGATACCCCTCCATTGCAGAAGATGTCCGAAGATCACTTTCATCAAACTCTACTCATCCATGACATGTCTAAGCTGATAGTACTCATGTTATGTTTCTTGTGGTCAACACAGGTCAAATGTATCAATTGTTGATTGTAATTATGCAATGTGCTAAGTCACATGAATTGAATGACAAAATGGCTGCTAAATGCTATGTTCATAAACATCTCAGTCGGCACACAACGTACGTACCATATAAGGAGAACCAATTATAGTATGTGCATAAGATGATGGAACATGAGCATGTTATGATGCAATACATTTACATGCAATAAGTTTAAACTTTTATGTGCACAGACTGGTCAATTGCAATTGATAAGCTGTGTATAATTACTAGAGGTCCAGTACATATACAGTATACAGTACACAGTACATACAGTATATACAGTACCCACAGTCCACACAGTACATACAGTACATACAGTACATTTTTAAAGAAATCCTATTGGAAATTATTATACAATTGTTATTATCATTAATATTAAAGTTATTAATAATTATATAGAAATACAGCAATAACAACAATAATAATAGGTTTATATTAAAACCACAGCTACGCAACCTCTGTACATGATAATTAATAGGGATTAAATTTAGTGTGTAAAGTGAAAAAAACATTTATTTTTTTACAGTCACACTTATCACCCAAAACTGTTTGATTAACAGGGCAACTTCTTCCTAAAACGATGATGACACCTCTCTAGGGGTCTATTTCATTGCTTGTACTGCGCTCGGTTCCTAGAGGAGGGTTGGACTCCTAGTCTGTGGGCGTGTCTAGGTCCTCTTCATCAATGTTGTCAAGGTTACTGCTGTCTGTGGTCTGTGATGTCTGGGAGGTCTGGTGTTCCGGCTGCGGTGCTCCCGGTCGCTCCACGCCGTGTTGGGCTGCAGCGGCCGCTGGTATCCCAGCATTGGGATCACCTCCGGGGAGGATGGTGTCCTCCTTGGTCTCCTCCGGCTCCTACAGAGAAGAACCCATCATAGGAGGTCAGGGATGTACACTGCAAGGTGCATGGTTGTGCAATAGCAGGACAGGATTGTGCAACCATCACATTACATCACAATATAACTCAAAAGGACTAAGCAACCATCAACACGATAATGCATCCGCTTGGTATCGTTGCATAATCATTAGACAGGATTGCACAATAACATCTCATGCAGTTGACCCTTGAACAGGAAACTTGTATTCACATACAGATTTGTACCTTTGCAAATTAGCTATAGAAAACTACATACATACTGTGACAATGGAGGAACAAACATAGTGAGTGAATGTAGCACCCTCATTTCAGCACACGTACACTCACCTCTACAGGTAGCACTTGGAAGGCCTTGTTCAGGGTCAGTACAGCACTGTTGGATCTCTCCAGAAAATACCTGAATATTGTGTGTGTGTGTGTGTGTGTGTGTGTGTGTGTGTGTGTGTGTGTGTGTGTGTGTGTGTGTGTGTGTGTGTGTGTGTGTGTGTGTGTGTGTGTGTGTGTGTGTGCATGTGTGTGTGTGTGTGTGTGTGTGTGTGTGTGTGTGTGTGTGTGTGTGTGTGTGTGTGTGAGGTGTGTATATCAAATAAACATCAAACAAATATACACATGTCCACATCCTACTAAAGTCACCCTCCGGGTCAAATATCTACAGCTCCAATCAACAGCACATTCAAACTATGTACACAAGTCGTACACCTCATAAGCAAGCTGACAGGACAGGTACGGATACAATCAGTTACTGTATAGTGGGAAATTTTTGCAGGAAAAATTTTTGCAGATGGCTCCAAAAACAAAATTCGCAGATGTTGGCCACAGTCACACAAATACATGCACACACACGCACACACAAACACACACACACACACACACACACACACACACACACACACACACACACACACACACACACACTAACCAGTACTCCTCCACGGAGAAACCTCTAGTGACTTCCCCACTCTTCTGTAGAGTTCCCTCAAGCAGTGAAACACTTCAGCACAGAACAACCCCTCAATGCTGCCAATACGAAGACCCTCAGTACATTCCTCTCTCTCCCTCTCCTCTCCAGCATCAAAGTAGTCGTAGGAGAACCAGAAAGCAGAAAACACCTCTGAAGGACACAGGTCTGCTTGGATGTCATCGCTCATCATCTCAGTAGTCAGTTTTGTGTCAAACAGTGTCCCTTCAAGTAAACAGCTGGCAATTTCTCTCTCGCCCATCCTAAACACCAGAGACTGTAAAAAAACAAAATACATGTTAAAAATAACACACACACACATACCACACACACACACACACACACACACACACACACACACACACACACACACACACACGTATATTGTAACATATTTCGTGCGCAAAATACATATTTTTCACTGTAGAGGAATTTTCCAACTACAATGCTGAACACTACAGACTATATTGAGCATGTGTACATGTAGTGTACGTGTTATGGTGTACGAAAGCTTCCCTAGTGAAAATCTATGCATGACCAGCACCATTGATGAGGATGAAGAATCGGTGATATACGTACGTGGTACATACAGTGTGTACGTATGTACTTGGATTATGGAGAAAATGGGCCATAATGTACACACACAGTATATAGGTAGGTATGGGTGGTACAATAAGCGAAGATATACATACAGTGGGACCTTGTTTATCCGACCACATTTTACCTTGCGAAGTGTGTCAGATAAACCAGGTGTTGGGTGGAATCGGGGTACATTGTCCACAGCTCAGTGAAGGCAAATCACAGAGGAGTGTATGATGAGCAGCAATAACCCAAATGTGACCGTACAAGGATTCTGGATGAGTTGGCTCACCTCTGTGACATTTTCCAGATGCTACATCCCACTGTCCAAACTTGTGAATGACTGTTTTGAGGACGGGTATCCAAATTTTGAGCACATGCATTTACTGATGATGTAAGCTTCGATCCCCATGAAGCCTTGGTAAACACCGAAAAACTTGGACTTGGAATCAACAGAGAATCTACCGCGACAACCCTTGAACACGACTCTCATAGCGGGTGAGGACTGGGGCCTCTTCTTGCTGAAGAAGGCTTGAGCAGGTGGATTCTGGACGGCTTTGATAGTGACAGTTGCTTCATCGATGAGAAGCAACATGTGTACAGCCGATGGGTCAGACTGGGGTGGGGAGCTCTGAGCACCTATGTACGGGTGACAGGACAGATTAGAAGCGCAGTTGAAATATCACTTGAACAACAAGGTGGTGTGATGTCAATGGAAATAGATGTAGCAGAGCAGAAACCTGAGAGGTGAGGTCAGGACACTACAGCCACTGTAAGGCTGTACATTAGGGCAATTTCAGTGGAATTACACCTACGCATGTGTGTATGTATGTATGTATGTACGTATGTATGTATGTATGTATGTATGTATGTATGTATGTATGTATGTATGTATGTATGCATGTATGTATGTAGTTATTGTATCAACTGGGGTGAAGATCAGTAGATCTACAATAGGGCTGGAGGCACCCTCACCCCAACACAAAACAGCTCAACATCTAACACCAGTATGAAGGGATCTGCTGGCCTACCGATCATGTCCTTGTGCTCTGATTCCTCCGACATCTCCTTGTTTGGATCACCTTCGCTGACCACAAAGGACCAAGCCCATGATGACCAGGAGGATGTGCCTGGAGGAGACACCTCCTTTCCATCAACCGGACTATCATGGTTGACCTTCACACTGCTGGAGAGCAGTTCGGGCTCCTCTTCCTCCACATGTTGAGGAGTATCATCAGTCGGCGGGGAGGATGGTGTCGGTCCACTCTGGTCATCCACGACACTCGAAGATGACGCTACTTCCGTTTGCATTCTGTGGTTCTTTGACATGTAATACACCTCTAGGAGACGGTCGAGAAGCTGCAAGAACATGCTGAACTGGGTGGGTGTGGCAAAGAAGTCCACAGCCGTGCAGTAACACTCAATTCTGTTACTTTTCAAGACGTTCTGCTCGTAGGTCAGCATGACGCGGACGATGAAGGCAAAACTGGAGGTGAACGGGTCCTCGTAGTACTCCACCTCCCCACTGCCGTCCAGCTGGTCCAGTGTGAGGTAGACATCGGACACAGAGCACTGCTTTTGTATACCGTAGTCCCCTTGGAGATAATCGGTGTAGAGGAAGGATTTGTGCCAGTGTTCGTCAGTGTTGTACACGTCGAGGCCCTTGATGTGGAAGGTGAGGCATACGTCAACCTCGGTGATCTTTAGGGTCATGTTCTTCACATGAAAGATGACATTGTTTACAATACGACTGAGGAGACCTTGAAGATAGCCCGTCCCTGACTGTGGCGGCTTGGATAGCTCTTCCTGCTTACTGGGAAGCGACGTGGCGACATCTCCTGCTTCCAAGTTGAAGGAGAGGGTGTCCGCCTCGTTTGGTGCGTTCGAGTGTTCGCCTGTTTTGAACCTACCGGTACATTCGACACCGTTTGCCGTAATTTCCACTGCTTCTGATCCTATTGTCGTCCATGGTACATGGATGACTAATTCCTGGACTTTTCCACTTGTGATGACGAACGGCTGATGAGACAATTCCTTCTCGAGAACATCACAGCGCATCTCCAAGTTTTTCAAAACGGCATCGCCTCCCCAAAACGAAAGCTGGAGGTCTTTAGGGTCGATATTTTTGACATACTTGTCCAAGTAGTACATCAAAACCGGCGTTATGTACTTTTCCAACATATTCACTCGACATTCGTTCGACTGTAGCACGTGTTCACATCAGGACCAACAGGAAAGTCGGCGGCCATGTTGCGCTTGTTAAAGGGAAATCCCCTACAAAGCGGTTGCAATCTAAACATCCCTAGCTAGAACTTGGTAGAGGTTTCTGCAGATTCGATGTTTCTAGTTTTTGCTTTGCTTACTTCCGTATTTTAGTATCCGTTGCAGTGTCAGAGGGAATACGGTATCACCGTGTAGTGTCTTCTGCATTCGCGGAATGGTCAAGTACACAGTTTCTGTGGTTCCTGTAAAGCTGCTCGTGGGTGTGTTCGAATATGAGTATATCTGCGACCGTTTGTTAGGGGCTGCCGCAGGCAACCCTTATAATATTTTCATTTCGAAATCTGGTATCTTACTTTCGATTTAGATAGGTAGATGATTATTATCATAGTGCAACATGTCATGGGGGCTGGTGTGCTTGTTTGCACGTACATAATGTCTTTGAATAGTTGACATGGCTGTGTGTGCGTGTGTGTGTGTGTGTGTGTGTGTGTGTGTGTGTATGTGTGTATATGTGCGTGCGTGCATGTGTGCGTGTGTGTGTGTGTTGTGTGTGTATGTGCGTGCGTGTGTGTGTGTGTGTGTGTGTGTGTGTGTGCGTGTGTGTGTGTGTGTGTGTGTCTGGCCACCCACTGCCCGGCTGCCACCAGTAGGTGCATACACCAAAAGCTGCTTTGGCAGCTGATGATCATCCATGCGCACAATGTGACCAAGGAGACGTAGTCGCCGTTGTGACAACATTGATGACACTCGTTGTTGTTGGGCCATCTTACGAATGGATGTGTTGCGCTTCTTGTCAAGGATGGAAACCCTGAGTATAATGCAAAGGCAATGCATTACGAAGCTCTGGAGACGATGAGTGTGCGGCTCTAGCAGTACCACACTCTCCAGGCCATACAGCAGGGTGGGAACAATGACGAAGTTGAATATACGCAACTTGGTGGTGGTCTTAATGCGTTTCTGGTGGCCAGAAGTCACGCTGGAATGACCTTAAGCTTGTGCAGAGGGACCTGCGAAAATGTGGTTTGGAGGTTAGTTGGAGAGTTGCAGCACGAAATCGCAATGGTTGGCGCAGTGTTGTTAAATCTAGGATTGAGGATTGCAATAGACTGGCTGAAGAGGAGGAGAAGCGTAGTAAAGATGAACAAAAGAGGCGACATGAGGACCGCCAGATGACTTCCACCACAGCACTGTCATGTGACCACTCTGGGTGTGACTTTGTGGCACTCAGTGAGGCTGGTATGGCTAACCACAAACGCCAAAAACATACCCAACCCCGGCTGGGACAATGCCCCCACTGCAACCAGACTTTCCGCCACCAGGGCCTGCACAACCACATGAAGTTCTGCAGCATGAAACCGGGATCAGACTGACCTGATACGTGAACTTGGCCTGTACCACTTCTGAAAAGAAGTGAATGCAGCTTATGGATGGATGGTGTGTGTGTGTGTGTGTGTACTGTACTGTATGTATATCAAATAGCAAACATATGCATGTGTGTTGGTATCTTACTGAAGACAACACTCTGGGTCAATTGTCTACACCTATTGTACAAACTATAACAATGAACATTCAAATGTACCCCAAAACTAAGCTTACAACCTAAAAGCAAGCTAAGACCCTTAGGGGGTATGTAGCATTACAACTACCTATGGATATGTACTGTATGTACATGTATAATACATACTGTATATTCTACCACAATGATGTAATCAGGCCATGTCCCAATCACTTTCTAAAGAGCATTTCAGACCTCAAGTACAGTTCACCACTGGCTTAATGTCACAACACATCAGATGAACTCCACAGGAATACAGCCTGATAGTGTACCCAGTATGGCTTCATGTGGTGTTACTATTACTGGAATATTGTTCTATTGTTGCTTGTATCCAATCACTCATTGTAGATAATAAGAAGTACATTTTATACATGTATGCACGTCAGTATAATAGTATCGTACGTGAGAAGAAGGTACACGGTCTCACCATAATAAATTGAGTGCATGTTGCAGTGTGTCTTTTAGCCGGGATCTTCCGAGTATACGGTCATATACGGTAGGTTTACAGAGAATCGAAAGTGGTGGGAGTAACGTCTTGAAGAAGGGAAAGTCGACGGTCAAGTCTCTCTCGATCTCTCCTTCATTATGTCACGAGTGGAAATGAGCGAGGAGTTTGAGTCTGCTTGTCGGAGAGGCGATTTACAAACCGTACAACGTTACATCGCCGAGGTAAGCGATGATGATAGAACATTAGGTTTGATAGCTGCTGCCTCGAATGGGCACGCCGAGGTTGTTCAGAGGTTGATCAATTACGGCGGGTATGACGTTAATGCCAGAAACAGTGAAGCTCTGTTTGAGGCCATATGGTATGGTCACATGGCTGTAGTAAAGGTTTTAGTTGAACACGGGGTCAACACCAATGCCAGGAAGCCATCTGATCGTCTCACTCCTCTGATATTGGCAGCTGCACGTGGCAACGAGGAGATTTCAAGACTCTTACTCGAGAATGGTGCTCACGTAGATGGTAAGGACAAGTGGGGCCAAACCGCTATTTTCCACACACGAAGTTCGGCCATTGTTGAAATCCTAGCAGATGGGGGTGCTAATGTCAATGTACGGGATAAGTATGGACGTACTCCTCTTATGAGTCATGCTGAAAGAGGTAACCGAAACATTGTGTCTTATTTGATTGCACATGGTGCTGACGTTGACAGGAAAGACCCTGCAGGGCAGACTGCTCTTTACCTTACAGGTCATGTGGCCATTGTTAAAATCCTAGTAGATGGGGGTGCTAATGTCAATGTACAGGATGATAAAGGACGTACTCCTCTTATGATTCATGCTAAAAAATATAATGGAAACATTGTGTCTTATTTGATTGCACATGGTGCTGATGTTGACAGGAAAGACCCTGCAGGGCAGACTGCTCTTCACCTTACAGGTCATTTGGGCATTGTTAAAATCCTATTAGATGGGGGTGCTAATGTCAATGTACAGGATGATAAAGGACGTACTCCTCTTATGATTCATGCCGATAAAGGTAACAAATACGTTGTGTCTTATTTGGTTACACATGGTGCTGACGTTGACAGGAGAGACAGTGCAGGATGGACTGCTCTTCACCTTACAGGTCATTTGACCATTGTGAAAATCCTAGTAGATGGGGGTGCTAATGTCAATGTACAGGATAAGTATGGATGTACTCCTCTTATGATTCATGCTGAAAATGGTAATGAAGGCATTGTGTCTTATTTGATTGCACACTGTGCTGACGTTGACAGGAAAGACGGTCAAGGTCAAACAGCCTTACACTATGTGTGTCACAGAGAACAGAAGTGGGATTGGGATTGGTACACTCCACTGCTGCCTGGATGCAGTTCTGATGTTACATATGAGATAGTAAAGATATTGGTTGGCCATGGTTCTAATATAGAAGAGAGAGATTGTTATCAATTTACACCATTAGTACATGCTTCTCTTAGGGGGAACCGAATCCTTGCTTGGAAACTAATCGACTGCGGGGCTGACGTGAAGCAGCTTAGTATGATGGAAAAGGAATTTAAGTCACAATATATTGAGTCCAGAGAGACTCAGGGACACATAGAACGTTTTACTTATTCGAATCTCAGACAGTGTAAGGAAGCCTTTTTGATGAGAGCTACCTTTAATGATAACACTGAATTTGTGAAGACTCTCATTTTAGCCTGTAGTGTTGATGTCAACTGCAAGGACAAGTCTACAGGTGACACACCCCTGCATGTGGCCGCTAAAGGGAATTGTGTACAGTGTGGGATATTGTTGGCCGAGGCTGGAAGCAGTACAGAAATTCGTAATAATAATTCTCAAAAGCCTCTTAATCCTGCTTCTAGTAGTTTCATGAAAGCTATCCAACAAACTCTATCATTCACTGCAAGAAAGACCGTATGCATCATTGGCAATGCTTGCAGTGGTAAGAGCACCATCATTGCTTCACTGCAGAATGAGAAAGCCCCGATTTACAAGAAAATTGTTCACTGGTTTCGTGGAGTGGATGACATCAGTCAACGTACAGCCGGTATTGAGCCTGTTTTGATCGAGAGTCAAAATTACGGAAACACCATCTTCTTTGATTTTGCTGGTCAGAACGAGTACCACGGTCCTCATGAAATGTTCCTCCAGTCTATTCTGAGCAAGAGCAGATCCACAGTGACCATCATAGTGGTGGTGAAGGTGACAGAAGAAGAAGCTGTCATCTCTCAACAGCTTCATCGTTGGCTGTATCCACTGTCCACAATGTCAGTGACAGCATCAAATCCGATTCGAGTGATAATCATTGGCAGCTTCCTTGATAAGGTGAAGCACACACAAGTGGCTATAGACAAAGTGAATCGTTGCTGTAGTGAACTGGAACACAGTCTCTCTGATGTTCCAATCAATATTCAAGGCCAGTGTTTTTTCAACTGCCGTCAACCTTATTCAAGCGACTTCAAAAAATTACATGTTTATCTCCGAGACATACTAATCCCTGAATTCAGAGCACTGGACACACCTTACAGCATCTGTTGGGTGATCTCTCATATGAAGGATTTGACTCAGCATAAATCCATTAGACTCTCCATCTTTGAAGAATGGATCAAAGAAAACAGAGCAAATCTTCCTGTGAATATGCCTTCAGTGGAGGAGGTATGTAAGGACCTTTCATCCACAGGACACTTTTTGTACATTCCCAATAATAAGGAAGTTAAGAATGGCTGGCTTGTACTGGACCTCCCAGCCATACTCCACAAGGTGTACGGCAAGCTTTACTCCCCTTCACAGAGGACTGCCAATGAGTTTGGACTCCTCAACTGCCGTGAACTGGTCAATCTCTTTCCTGATTTGGATCAGACAATGATTCATGATGTCCTGATCGCCATGGAGTTTTGTATCGACGTTGATCCAAAGTTCTTCAGAGAAGAAGTCATCAAGTTGCTCCCCGACCATGAACAAAGTCATGATTTTCTCTTTTTCCCATCTCTTATATCATCCGATGTAACATACGTAGATATCTTTGCAAGTAGCCCCTCTAGTGAAATTCGTCACACTCTTTGCTGGCACCTTCAAGCGCACAAGCAGCATCTGATAACTCCCCACCTCCTCCAAACCATTCTACTTCGTCTGGCAGTTCGTCATGTTCGATTCCCAACTAGTGAGAGAACCGATCCACTCTGCAGTGTCTGGTCGAAAGGGATCTTCTGGCAGACCCCGGGGATGGAGGTTGCAGTTCAAGTAAGCGACACACGTGTTATCCAGGTGATTGGAAGATCTTACGGTAGCACTCCTCCCGATAAACTAATCGATTACTTGTCTACTGTAGTCTGTGATATCGGTGATACAGTTCGTCAACTGTCTCCAAAGTTGAAATTCATCACTTTCCTCATTCACGGAGTGTCCCCTCGTCAGCTTCTCGAGAAGCCCTCTTCACCCACTCCTCACCAGACGTACCCACTGAAGATGATCCTGGAGAGCACCAGTGAAGGTGAAAAAATGTGTCTTTCACTTAAAGGTCAAGAACAAGTTGCAGTACACATGGAAATAGCTCAGTTGTTTTGTGGCCTCATTCCTTCAGAGGATATCGTACAGAAGTTTTATCTTGGTACGTGTGTGTGTGTGTGTGTGTGTGTGTGTGTGTGTGTGTGTGTGTGTGTGTGTGTGTGTGTGTGTGTGTGTGTGTGTTTGTGCATACCCATCAATTTGTATTTCAATGTACATACGTCTCATGTAAAATGTATACATTGTGGTTTGTCTGTTGTACCACACAAGGGTATGGTGTCTTTATGCTCTTATCTCTTATTCCTGCAGAAGGGAATTCCCCATTTGCCACTAATGCTCAACCCACCACTATCAATCCAACCACTGAACCCACTCAACCCACCACTATCGGTCCAACCACTGGACCCACTCAACCCACCACTATCGACCCAACCACTGGACCCACTCAACCCACCACTTTCGATCCAACCACTGGACCCACTCAACCCACCACTATCGATCCAACCACTGGACCCACTCAACCCACCACTATCAATCCTAACATCAGTGCTGATCAGGTGGAGAAGGTTCTTCGTACTGCTGGATATTCGGAGCTTAGATCCCTCGTTTCATACAATGATTATGTTCAGGATGAGCTCTACATGAACAGGTCACTCATATCTCGTGAAGTGAATGCTTTGATAAAATCTAAACCGACAAAGTTTGAGGAAACCAAGTATCTCCTGGAACATGTCCTGGGAAACTTCAATCTAGACTGGTTGAAGGAACTAGCTGCTGTACTGGAGAATGACCCTGTTAACCGTCAGAATCGTGAAGCAGGTCGGATGTTGATGGCAGCCATTGGTAAAACCATGGATCCTCCAACAACAGAGCATTGTCAAGGTACGTTTGTGTGGGTGCATTGTGTGGAACATAGAGTCATACTGTTAGTGTACTTTGTATACAGTCACCCGCACACACACACACACACACACACACACACACACACACACACACACCACACCACACCACACACACACACACACACACACACACACACACACAATACTTATAGTCTTTTCAAACTACCACCTTCTAGACAATCCCATCTTGACCACACCCACCTTTGAGGACCTCACTCGGCTAGTTATCCCAAGGATTGACTGCAAAGACTGGTTCTCCATCGGTTGTCAGCTAGGAATGGAGTCCGCCATCTTGAAGGCTATCGAACCAGACAATCCCCTCACTGGTAGTACGTCTACTTGTAGAGATGTGTTCTCACTGTGGCTCTCTGGTGTGAGGGGAACAGGGGAATCTCCAAGAATCTGGAAGACCGTGTTGATAGCTATCAAGGATGCTGGATACCCCTCCATTGCAGAAGATGTCCGAAGATCACTCACATCAAACTCTACTCATCCATGACATGTCTAAGCTGATAGTACTCATGTTATGTTTCTTGTGGTCAACACAGGTCAAGTGTATCAATTGTTGATTGTAATTATGCAATGTGCTAAGTCACATGATTCAAATGACAAAATGGCTGCTAAATGCTATGTTCATAAACATCTCAGTCTGCACATAATGTTCCATATAATGAGAACCAATTATAGTATGTGCATAAGATGATGCAATATGAGCATGCTATGATGCAATTATTAAGTTTAAACTTTAATGTGCACAGACTGGTAATTAGAGGCACAGCACATATATACAGTACATACATCACACACAGTACACAGTACATAAATACACATGTAATACACACAGTACATACAGTACACACAGTACGTACAGTACACACGGTATATACAGTACATACTGTACATTTTGACAAAATCCTATTGGAAATTATTATACAATTATATTATCATTAAAGTTATTAACAATTATATAGAAATACAGCAATAACAACAATAATAATAGGTTTATATAAACTCACAGCTACGCAACCTCTGTACATGATAATTAATAGGGATTAAATTTAGTGTGTAAAGTGAAAAAAAACATTTATTTTTTTACAGTCACACCTATCGCCCAAAACTGTTTGATTAACAGGGCAACTTCTTCCTAAAACGATGATGACACCTCTCTAGGGGTCTATTTCATTGCTTGTACTGCGCTCCGTTCCTAGAGGAGGGTTGGACTCCTGGTCAGTGGGCGTGTTGAGGTCCTCTTCATCGATGTTGTCAAGGTTACTGCTGTCTGTGGTCTGCGATGTCTGGGAGGTCTGGTGTTCCGGCTGTGGTGCCCCCGGTCGCTCCACGCCGTGTTGGGCTGCAGCGGCCGCTGGTATCCCAGCATCGGGATCACCTCTGGGGAGGATGGTGTCCTCCTTGGTCTCCTCCGGCTCCTACAGAGAAGAACCCATCATTGGAGGTCAGGGATGTACACTGCAAGGTGCATGGTTGTGCAATAGCAGGACAGGATTGTGCAACCATCACAATACATCACATTACATCATAAAAGGATTAAGTAACCATCAATACGATAATGCATCCACTTGGTATCATTGCACAATCATTAGACAGGATTGCACAATAATATCTCATGCAGTTGACCCTTTCAACAGGAAACTTGTATTCACATACAGATTTGTACCTTTGTAAATTAGCTATAGAAAACTACATACATACTGTGACAATGGAGGGACCAACATAGTGAGTGAATATAACACCCTCATTTCAGCACACGTACACTCACCTCTACAGGTAGCACTTGGTAGGCCTTGTTCAGGGTCAGTACAGCACTGTTGGATCTCTCCAGAAAATACCTGAATATTGTGTGTGTGTGTGTGTGTGTGTGTGTGTGTGTGTGCACGTGTGTGCATGTGTGTGGTATAGATACCAAATAAACATCAAACAAATATAAACTATAAAATATAAACTGGTGTAAATATAAACATGTGTTCACATCCTACTAAAGTCACCCTCTAGGTCAAATATCTACAGCTCCAATCAACAGCACATTCAAACTGTATGTACACAAGTCGTACACCTCATAAGCAAGCTGACAGGACAGGTATGGATACAATCAGTTACTGTATAGTGGAAAATTTTCACGAGACAAATTTTTGGAGATGGCTCCAAAAACAAAATTCGCAGATGTTGGGCACAGTCACACACATACACACACACACACACACACACACACACACACACACACACACACACACACACACACACACACATACACACACACAAACACTCACACACACACACACACTCACACACACATACACACACACACACACACACACACACACACACACACACACACACACACACACACACACACACTAACCAGTACTTCTCCATGGAGAAACCTCCAGTGACTTCCCCACTCTTCTGTAGAGTTCCCTCAGGCAGTGAAACACTTCAGCACAGAACAACCCCTCAACGCTGCCAATACGAAGACCCTCAGTACACTCCTCCCTCTCACTCTCCTCTCCAGCATCAAAGTAGTCGTAAGAGAACCAGAAAGCAGAAAGCACCTCTGAAGGACACAGGTCTGCTTGGATGTCATTGCTCATCATCTCAGTAGTCATTTTTGTGTCAAACAGTGTCCCTTGAAGTAAACAGCTGGCAATTTCTCTATCACCCATCCTAAACACCAATGACTGTAAAAAATACAAAATACAAAATACACGTTTAAAAAAAACACATGCACCCACACACATACCTATATACTGTAACATATTTTGTGCACAAAATACATATTTTTCACTGTAGAGGAATTTTCCGACTACATTGTGAACACTACAGAGGATATTGAGCATGTGTACATGTAGTGTATGTGTTATGGTGTACGAAAGCTTCCCTAGTGAAAATCTATGCATGACCAGCATCATTGATGAGGATGAAGAATTGGTGATATACATGTTACATGCAGTGTGCATGTACGTATGCACTTTGATAATGGGGAAAATAGGTCATAAGGTACACACACAGTACATAGGTATGTATGGAGGGTACAATACGCGAAGATGTACATACAGTGGGACCTTGTTTATCCGACCACATTTGTTTCTTGTGAAGTGTGTCAGATAAACCAGGTGTTGGGTGGAATCGGGGTACATTGTCCACAGCTCAGTGAAGGCAAATCACAGAGGAGTGTATGATGAGCAACAACAACCCAAATGTGACTGTACAAGGTTTCTGGACGAGTTGGCTCACCTCTGTGACATTTTCCAGATGCTGCATCCCACTGTCCAAACTTGTGAACGACTGTTTTGAGGACAGGTCTCCAAATTTTGAGCACATGCATTTACCGATGATGTAAGCTTCGATCCCCATGAAACCTTGGTAAACACCGAAAAACTTGGACTTGGAATCAACAGAGAATCTACCGTGACAACCCTTGAACACGACTCTCATAGCGGGTGAGGACTGGGGCCTCTTCTTGCTGAAGAAGGCTTGAGCAGGTGGATTCTGGACGGCTTTGATAGTGACAGTTTCTTCATCGATGAGAAGCAGCATGTGTACAGCCGGTGGGTTGGACTGGGGGTGGGGAGCTCTGAGCACCTACGTACGGGTGACAGGAGAAGAAGTGCAGTTGAAATATCACTTGAACAACAAGGTGGTGTGATGTCAATGGAAATAGATGTAGCAGAGCAGAAACCTGAGAGGTGAGGTCATACACTACAGCCACTGTAAGGCTGTACATTAGTGCAATTTCAGTGGAAGTACACCTACGCATGTGTGTATGCATGCATGTATGTACGTATGTATGTATGTATGTATGTATGTATGTATGCATGTATGCATGTATGTATGTATGTATGTATGTATGTATGCATGTATGTATGTATGTATGTAGTTATTGTATCAACTGGGGTGAAGATCAGTAGATCTACAATAGGGCTGGAGGCACCCTCATTCCAACACAAACAGCTCAACATCCAACACCAGTATGAAGTGATCTGCTGCCTACCAATCATGTCCTTGTGTTCTGATTCCTCCGACATCTCCTTGTTTGGATCACCTTCGCTGACCACAAAGGACCACGCCCATGATGACCAGGAGGATGTGCCTGGAGGAGACACCTCCTTTCCATCAACCGGACTATCATGGTTGACCTTCATGACGCTGGAGAGCAACTCAGGCTCCTCCTCCTCCACATGTTGAGGGGTATCATCGGTCGGTGGGGAGGATAGTGTTGGTCCACTCTGGTCATCCTCGACACTCCAAGATGACGCTACTTCCATTCGCATTCTGTGGTTCTTTGACATGTAATACACCTCTAGGAGACGGTCGAGAAGCTGCAAGAACATGCTGAACTGGGTGGGTGTGGCAAAGAAGTCCACAGCCGTGCAGTAACACTCAATTCTGTTACTTTTCAAGATGTTCTGCTCGTAGGTCAGCATGACACGGACAATAAAGGCAAAACTGGAGGTGAACGGGTCCTCGTAGTACTCCACCTCCCCGCTGCCGTCCAGCTGGTCCAGTGTGAGGTAGACATCGGATACAGAGCACTGCTTCCGTATACCGTAGTCCCCCTGGAGATAATCGGTGTAGAGGAAGGATTTGTGCCAGTGTTCGTCAGTGTTGTACACGTCGAGGCCCTTGATGTGGAAGGTGAGGCATACGTCAACCTCGGTGATCTTTAGGGTCATGTTCTTCACATGAAAGATGACATTGTTCACAATACGACTGAGGAGACCTTGAAGATAGCCCGTCCCTGACTGCGGCGGCTTGGATAGCTCTTCCTGCTTACTGGGAAGCGACGTGGAGACATCTCCTGCTTCCAAGTTGAATGAGAGGGTGTCCGCCTCGTTTGGTGCGTTCGAGTGTTCGCCTGTTTTGAACCTACCGGTACATTCGACACCGTTTGCAGTAATTTCCACCGCTTCTGATCCTATTGTCGTCCATGGTACATGTATGACTAATTCCTGGACTTTTCCACTTGTGATGACGAACGGATGATGAGACAGTTCCTTCTCGAGAACATCACAGCGCATCTCCAAGTTTTTCAAAACGGCATCGCCTCCCCAAAACGAAAGCTGGAGGTCTTTAGGGTCGATATTTTTGACATACTTGTCCAAGTAGTACATTAAAACGGGAGTTATATACTTTTCCAACATATTCACTCGACATTCGTTCGACTGTAGCACGTGCTCACATCAGGACCAACAGGAAAGTCGGCGGCCATGTTGCGTTTGTTAAAGGGAAATCCCCTACAAAGCGGTTGCAATCTAAACATCCCTAGCTAGAGCTTGTAGTATCTTACGTTAGAGGAAGGTACACGTCTCACCATAATAAGTTGAGTGCGTGCTGCAATTCGTCTGTTAAACGTAGAGGTCGCTTTCTTAAACCCCGACCGGCAAATCCCAAATGAAGGAGCTCTCTTAGGAGAATCTCTTCATTTGCCTCAAAAATGCACTATTTTTACTCAAACAAATAAATAATGGAAAAGAAGCAACACAACACTTTAGTCCATTGATTTAAAAAATCGAAAAAAGTGAATCTAGGCCGTGACGTCACTAAGGGTACTTGGAAGAGGGGGGAGAAAAGCCATTATTAAGCACAAGAAAAACACCAGTAAGACTGCATGCGTTCTTGGACACAGGGTACAAAAAACATGGGCCCAAGAAAACTGGATGCTTTGCCCTGGCAAGAATGTCTGTGCTACACCACAAAGATACATGCTAATTATGATTGGTTAAAGCTAACTTAAAGTGATAACAGAAATGATAATAATACTGCGTCAGATCAATTTTGTTTGCAGCAGTGGTCTGTTGGGAGACCAAGCAGAATTGGCCCTTGAGTGAAAGATGACTTGGGAGCATGAGATGGCTGTTGTGGCTCCAGATGTTAGGATCTTTTTACACTCAGACATACGGATGTCTTGCCAGGAAGCTGACAGTGTGGAAAGGGAGTCTGGGTTGTAATGGCCCAGGGCTCCTATCTCAATGGTGGAATAACTTGCTATCCAGCCTTTCCTCCTGATATCGGAGAGTATAGGTGCAGGTATTCCAACTTGTTAGCTTTCCTGTTATGTGCAGCAGCCATTGCGTTGGGAGTGTTACCGCAGACTGTTAATTCCACCAAGTGAAGAGTCTGACCTTTGACAGCTACCAAATCAGGTCTGTATGGGGTGACTACAACATTTAGAGGGATGGTAGAAGGTGGAGCATCAGATGCCCTTAGGCCTGGAATGTTGATAAAAATGGCCCATGAACAGTCAAGGTGGAGGAGGAGGTTGTTCCGAAGCTGGTTGAGGACGGAGTCGTGACGCCACGTGAAACGGCCATCCAGGAGAGCTGTGGGGCATCCTGATAGGATGTGGGCTGTTGTACATGGTGATGGTTGTCTGCATAGAGGACAGACCTGGGAGACTCTAAATTTCCATCGGTGGAGATTCATAGGAGTGGGTAGAGTGTCGGACCCGGCTCTCAGCAGGAATGATAGCTGGCCCTTGGGCAGGCCATCAACAATACAATTCCATAGTTTGGTGTCATCTTCCAGGTTGATGATGTCTATAAATTTGCGCTGAACTTGGAGGCTTTCAAGTTTGTTATTCCACTTATTCTTCCTTTCCTCTATGACTAGCTGTTTTACTGCAGTCTTCAAGGCCTTCTTTGGTTGCTGTAGATCTAGCATTTGGAAACGTTCTCTAAGAGCTTTGCTAACCATGCAAGAAGGCCGGCTCATTCAGGATGTTGTTCATTTCAATGATGGCAGGGTCAGAGGAGTAGTGAAGGCTCACTAACAGAGACAGCATAGCTTTCATCTTTGCAGCACCCAGTGAAGGGACATTTGTGACAGTGGAATGATGGATCACAGCCCTTGTTGCATTCCTAGGAAGCTGCAGCCATTTCTTGATAAATCTAGCTATGGTGTTCTCCAAGGTAGCAATGGTGGATGGTTGGATAAGATTCACCATAAGATGGAAGTGCGTGGACGGTATGAGGTAATGGCGTAGTATCCAGACCTTCATCTCCCCACGGATTGGGCGGTCGTCAATCTTTTGGAGACCCTCGGTGATGATGGATTTGAGTGAAGAACTAGCAGCTCGTTTGGTCAAAGCCTCACTTGCTACTATTGTGTGGCCAAGAAATTTGGTTGGAGCTTCTGACAGACTCCTCGTAGTACCATTCGTTAGGCTGAAATTGGCTTTGGGTGAGAATGTACCATTTTCGATTGACAAAGAGACACATTTAGGTGGTTTCAGGCTGAGGCCTAAGTCACTGCAGGCTGAGTTGATTCTTTGAAGGGCTTTTTGGTGGTCAGCTTTGTTAGAGTTGATGATTGTGAGATCGTCCGCAAAGGCCTTTACCTTGTGTTCGGTGCCATTAGCGTACTTGGGTTGAGCAGGATGATCTTTAAGGGGCTTTGCCAGTTTTGTTCCCGGTTCGATGTAGCATTTGGCATTTTTCCTGGCCAAGAACCATTGAACTGTGTTGAGGTCAAGGCATTCTGTTTGACCATCAGTGTAAGCGAGTACAGCTCTGCCGTCAGGAAAGTAATCGGTGATAGTAGAATGATACCAACCACGAGGCTCGTCAGAGTCTGGCTCATCCCAAAGGATGTAAACATGTGCATCTCTAGGCGGGAGTGAGTCAGAGTTGGGGACTGGAATTTTGGATCTGAAACCCTGAAAGGCCCAGTTGGTAGCCAGGTGGAGAATTGGGCTAATTGCCAGAAGGAAGATAATGAGGGACATGGTGTCACCTTGAAAGACACCTTGATCTATTGGAAAGGTAGAAGTGTTCCAATTTTTGGTGTGGATATGGGCCTTTAATTTGCTGTAGCAGTCTGCGATGTACTTGGAGATAGAATGAGGCACTTTAACAAGGGCAAGCATGTCATGGATGAGGCTATTGGGGGTAGAGCCAAATGCGTACCTATCATCAAAAGATAAATCTATTTACATATTAACTTCCACCAACGAAAACTTGATTTGGCATTCAGCAAAGTACATATATGATGCTATGAAACTTAGATCTGCATTGTTGTAACCTCCTGTTTAGTTGCTATTAATTTATATTTACAATTTACCATTTGATAATTCACCATTAATTGAAAAAAAATATTCTGAGGTCTAAGGGTCATTTTGGCTTATAAAGACCAGTGATGATGATTATAAACAATTATACAAAAGCAAGGTGGTCAATGTGGATATAAAGGTCATGTATAGTAAACATATCACAACATGTGCAGTCACTATACTTTATAAACTACCACGAAATAAATAATTCACCCATATTCTCCATTTTTGCAACAAACTGCAAAATAGCATGCAACTTTTCAAAGAATTAACCAGTATGAAACTAGTGTTACAGCCAATTACAATTATCATCAAACACTTAAACTTGCCAGCACCACTTGACCTTTTTGCCAGCAGTCTCCATCATTCTACCATTGCTAACCTCCCACAAGAAGATATAACACAGGAGTCTTAACTTCTATCTAAGCCATTCACCTTGTCATACAGAAGTACACTAATTGTCGTGTGTCATGAAATTTAACTATTATCTTACACACAACAGGGCCATACTTTGCCTGTTTCATTCAAGTTGATCTAATACTTTTTATATATTCCTGTTATGATTCGAATCTATATATGTCATTTGAATTTCAAAACAATTATTGATTTTAAAGTATATTACTAATCAGGAATACTCCCCACAGTGTGGGGAGTACTCCTGTCATGATTCAATCTATCCATGTGATCTCAATTTTAAAAACAAAATATAATAGCAAAATACGGACATATAATATATTCTACTTCACGTAGCGAGGTCCTGAACCACGTTCACACCTAGTTTTTTTTATTTTTTTTTAATAATTCAATAATATATACGGTCGTATACATAAGTTTACAGAGAATCGGAAGTAGTGGGAGTAACGTCTTGAAGAAGGGAAAGTCGACGGTCAAGTCTCTCTCGATCTCTCCTTCATTATCTCACGAGTGGAAATGAGCGGCAGATTTTGGATTGCTTGTCAGAAAGGTGATTTACAAACTGTACAACGTTACATCGCCAAGGTAAGCGATGTTGATAGAAGATTAGGTTTGATATATGCTGCCCGGTATGGACACGCCGAGGTTGTTCAGTGGTTGATCGAACACGGCTGGTGTGACGTTAATTCCAGGAACAGTGGAGCGCTGTTTGAGGCCATAGAGAAGGGTCACTTTGATGTAGTAAAGGTTTTAGTTGAACACGGGGTCAACACCAATGCCAGGAATGGCCGTCTCACTCCTCTGATGATGACAGCTAAACTTCACAACGAGGAGATTTCAAGACTCTTGCTCGAGAATGGTGCTGACGTAGATGGTAAGGACGACTTGGGCCAAACCGCTATTTTCCACACACGTAAACTGACCATTGTCGATATCCTAGTAGATGGGGGTGCTAATGTCAATGTACAGGATGATAAAGGGCGTACTCCTCTTATGATTCATGCTGAAAGAGGTAATGAAGACATTGTGTCTTATTCGATTGCACACGGTGCAGACGTTGACAGGAAAGACACTGCTGGCCAGACTTCTCTTCACTGGGCATATAATTTGACCACTGTTAAAATCCTAGTAGATGGGGGTGCTAATGTCAATGTACAGGATAAGTATGGACGTACTCCTCTTATGATTCATGCTGAAAAAGGTAATGAAGACATTGTGTCTTATTTGATTGCACATGGTGCTGACGTTCACAGGAAAGACAGCAAAGGTCGAACAGCCTTATACCATAGTGGAAGTGCTATAATAAGTTTATTGGTAGACCATGGTTTTAATATAGAAGAGAGAGATTGTTGTCAATTTACGCCATTAGTACATGCTGCTCTCAGGGGAAACCAAATCCTTGCTTGGCAACTAATCAAGTGTGGGGCTGACATGAAGCAGCTTGGCGTGACGGAAGAAAAATTCAAATCACAATATTATAATGAGTCCAGAGAGATTCGGGGACGCATAGAACGTTTTACTTATTCAAATTTCAGACAGTGCAAGGAAGCCCTTTTGATGAGAGCTGTCTTTAATGATAACACTGAAATAGTGAAGACTCTCATTTTAGCCTGTAGTGTTGATGTCAACTGCAAGGACAAGTCTACAGGTGACACACCCCTGCATGTGGCTGCTAGAGGGAATTGTGTACAGTGTGGGATATTGTTGGTTGAGGCTGGAAGCAGTACAGAAATTCGCAAGAAAAATTCTCTAAAGCCTCTTGATCTTGCTTCAAAGGATTTCATAGAAGCTATCCAACAAACTCTATCATTCACTGCAAGAAAGACCGTATGCATCATTGGCAATGCTTGCAGTGGTAAGAGCACCATCATTGCTTCATTGCAGAACGAGAATGCTCCGGTTTACAAGAGAATTGTTCACTGGTTTCGTGGAGTGGATGACATCAGTCAACGTACAGCCGGTATTGACCCTGTTTTGATCAAGAGTCAAAATTACGGAAACACCATCTTCTTTGATTTTGCTGGTCAAAACGAGTACCACGGTCCTCACGAAATATTTCTTCAGTCTATTCTGAGCAAGAGTAGATCCACAGTGACCATCATAGTGGTGGTGAAGGTGACAGAAGAAGAAGCTGTCATCTCTCAACAGCTTCATCGTTGGCTGTATCCACTGTCCACAATGTCAGTGACAGTGTCAAATCCGATTCGAGTGATAATCATTGGCAGCTTCCTTGATAAGGTGAAGTGCACACAAGTGGCTATAGACAAAGTGAATCGTTGTTGTAGTGAACTGGAACACAGTCTCTCTGACGTTCCAATCAATATTCAAGGCCAGTGTTTTTTCAACTGCCGTCGTCCTTATTCGAACAATTTCGACAAATTACGTGTGTATCTCCGAGACGTACCAATCCCTGAATTCAGAGCACTCGACACACCTTACAGCATCTGTTGGGTGATCTCTCATATGAAGGATTTGACTGAGCGTAAATCCATTAGACTCTCCGTCTTTGAAGAATGGATTGAAGAAAACAGAGCAAATCTTCCTGTGAATATGCCTTCAGTGGAGGAGGTATCCAAGGACCTTTCCTCAACGGGTCACTTTCTGTACATCCCCAATAATGAGGAAGTTAAGAACGGCTGGCTTGTGCTGGACCTCCCAGCCATACTCCACGAGGTGTACGGCAAGCTTTACTCCCCTTCACAGAGGACTGCCAATGAGTTTGGACTCCTCAACTGCCGTGAACTGGTCAATCTCTTTCCTGATTTGGATCAGACAATGATTCGTGATGTCCTGATTGCCATGGAGTTTTGTATCGACATTGATCCAAAGTTCTTCAGAGAAGAAGTCGTCAAGTTGCTCCCCGACCATGAACAAAGTCATGATTTTCTCTTTTTCCCATCTCTTATATCATCGGACGTAAAATACGTAAATATCTTTAAGAGTAGCCACTCAAGTGAAATCCGTCACACTCTTTGCTGGCACCTTCAAGCACACAAGCAGCATCTGATAACTCCCCACCTCCTCCAAACCATTCTACTTCGTCTGGCAGTTCGTCATGTTCGATTCCCAACTAGTGAGAGAACCAATCCACTCTGCAGTGTCTGGTCGAAAGGGATCTTCTGGCAGACCCCAGGGATGGAGGTTTCAGTTCAAGTAAGCGACACACGGGTTATCCAGGTGATTGGAAGATCTTACGCTAACACTCCTCCTGATAAACTAATCAATCGCTTGTCTACTGTAGTCTGTGATATCGGTGATACAGTTCGTCAACTGTCTCCAAACTTAAAATTCACCACTTTCCTCATTCACGGAGTGTCCCCTCGTCAGCTTCTCGAGAAGCCCTCTTCACCCACTCCTCACCAGACGTACCCACTGAAGATGATCCTGGAGAGCACCAGAGAAGGTGAAACCATGTGTCTTTCACTTAAAGGTCAAGAACAAGTTGCAGCAAAAAACATGGAAATAGCTCAGTTGTTTTGTGGCCTCATTCCTTCAGAAGATATTGTACAACAGTTTTATCTTGGTATGTGTGTGTGTTTCTATGTGTGTGTGTGTGTGTGTGTGTGTGTGTGTGTGTGTGTGTGTGTGTGTGTGTGTGTGAGTGTGTGTGTGTGTTTGTGTGTGTGTGTTCATGTGTGTGTGTTTGTGTGTATGTGTGTGTGTGTGTGTTTGTTTGTGTGTGTGTGTTTGTGTGTATGTGTGTGTGTGTGTGTGTGTGTGTGTGTGTGTGTGTGTGTGTGTGTGTTCATGTGTGTGTGTATTTGTGCATACCCACCAATATGTATTTCAACATACATCTCATGTAAAATGTATACATTGTGGTTTGTCTGTTGTACCACACAAGGGTATGGTGTATTTATACTCTTATCTCTTATTTCTGCAGAAGGGAATTCCCCATTTGCCACTAATGCTCAACCCACCACTATCGATCCAACCACTGGACCCACTCAACCCACCACTATCGATCCAACCACTGGACCCACTCAACCCACCACTATCGATCCAACCACTGGACCCACTCAACCCACCACTATCGATCCTAACGTCAGTGCTGATCAGGTTGAGAAGGTTCTTCGTACTGCTGGATATTCGGAGCTTAGATCCCTCATTTCATACAATGATTATGTTCAGGATGAGCTCTACATGAACAGGTCACTCATATCTCGTGAAGTGAATGCTTTAATAAAATCCAAACCAACAAAGTTTGAGGAAACCAAGTATCTCCTGGAACATGTCCTGGGAAACTTCAATCTAGACTGGTTGAAGGAACTAGCTGCAGTGCTGGAGAATGACGGTGGTAACCAGCAGAATCAGGAAGCAGGTCGGATGTTGATGGCAGCCATTGGTGGAACCATGGATCCTCCAACAACAGAGCATTGTCAAGGTACGTTTGTGTGGGTGCATTGTGTCATACTGTTAGTGTACTTTTATACAGTTAATGTGTTAATGTATGTGTGTATGTGTTAGTTACTTGTTTATGTACTATTCTCATTTCAGGATCAGCATCATTTGACCAGAGGTCGTTCATGGAGAAGTACAAGGACAGGTTCATGGAATACGTGCCTGCCAAAGCTGTTTCTCCTGTGTGGGAAGTCCACAACATCATTGATCGTGATACTTGTGAGAAGATTAGGAGAGCTCTACCTAGTGGAGAAGCAGCACTTCTGTACCGACACATCCAAGATAACAGTTCACTGACCTCGATCAGGAAGATGTGTGATCTGTTGATCAAGACTGGGGAAGATGGCTATCCTCATGTCAAGAAGCTAGGTGAAGACATGAAGGAAGAACTGGAGCAGCTCCCTACCAAAGGTTTGTTACTGTACTCTGTCTAGTAATGAGATACAAGAAGGGCTCACATCATGATCGATGTAACACATGTACATATAGCACCAATGTATGCACCCGCACACCCGATCATTATGTACCAATAGCGCAAGTGTATGTGAACAAATGCAACTGTACAAACTTAAGCGCAACACACACACACACACACACACACACACACACACACACACACACACACACACACACACACACAATACTAATATTCTTTTCAAACTACCACCTTTTAGATGATCCCATCCTGACCACACCCACTATCGAGGATCTCACTCGGCTAATTGTTCCAAGTATTGTCGGTTCAGACTGGTACTCCATTGGTTGTCAGTTGGGAATGGAGTCCTCCATCTTGAAGGTTATCGAACCAGACGATCCCCTCACTGGTAGTACCTCCACTTTCATGGCTATGTTCTTGCTGTGGTTCTCTGGTGCAAGGGGAACAGGGGAATCTCCAAGAATCTGGAAGACCGTATTGATAGCTATCAAGGATGCTGGATACCCCTCCATTGCAGAAGATGTCCGAAGATCACTCGCATCAAACTCTACTCATCCATGACATGTCTAAGCTGATAGTGCTCATGTTATGTTTCTTGTGGTCAACACAGGTCAAATGTATCAATAATTTGTTGATTGTAATTATGCAGTGTGCTAAGTCACATGACTTGAATGACAAAATGGCTGCTAAATGCTATGTTCATAAACATCTCAGTCTGCACACAATGTTCCGTATAAGGAGAACCAGTAATAGTACGTATGTGCAAAAGATGATGCAATATGAGCATGCTATGATGCAATACATTCACATGCAATAAGTTTAAACTTTTATGTGCACAGACTGGTCAGCACATATATACAGTACACAGTACATACAGTATATGCAGTACACACAGTACAAACAGTACACACAGTACATACAGTATACACACAGTACACACAGTACATACGGTACATATTACAGTACATACAATACACACAGTACATACGTTACATATTACAGTACATACAGTGCACACAGTATATACAGTACACACAGTACATACAGTACATACAGTACATACAGTACATTTTTAAAGAAATCCTATTGGAAATTATTATACGATTGTTATTATCATTAATATTAAAGTTATTAATAATTATATAGAAATACAGCAATAACAACAATAATAATAGGTTTATATTAAACTCACAGCTACGCAACCTCTGTACATGATAATTAATAGGGATTAAATTTAGTGTGTAAAGTGAAAAAAAAACATTTATTTTTTTACAGTCACACCTATCGCCCAAAACTGTTTGATTAACAGGGCAACTTCTTCCTAAAACGATGATGACACCTCTCTAGGGGTCTATTTCATTGCTTGTACTGCGCTCCGTTCCTAGAGGAGGGTTGGACTCCTGGTCTGTGGGCGTGTCGAGGTCCTCTTCATTGATGTTGTCAAGGTTACTGCTGTCTGTGGTTTGCGATGTCTGGGAGGTCCAGTGTTCCAGCTGCGGTGCTCCCGGTCGCTCCACGCCGTGTTGGGCCGCAGCAGCCGCTGGTATCCCAGCATCGGGATCACCTCCGGGGAGGATGGTGTCCTCCTTGGTCTCCTCCGGCTCCTACAGAGAAGAACCCATCATTGGAGGTCAGGGATGTACACTGCAAGGTGCATGGTTGTGCAATAGCAGGACAGGATTGTGCAACCATCACATTACATCATAAAAGGATTAAGCAACCATCAACATGATAATGTAGCCACTTGGTATCGTTGCACAATCATTAGACAGGATTGCACAATAACATCTCATGCAGTTGACCCTTCAACAGGAAACTTGTATTCACATACAGATTTGTACCTTTGCAAATTACCTATAGAAAACTACATACATACTGTGACAATGGAGGGACCAACATAGTGAGTGAATATAGCACCCTCATTTCAGCACACGTACATTCACCTCTACAGGTAGCACTTGGTAGGCCTTGTTCAGGGTCAGTACAGCACTGTTGAATCTCTCCAGAAAATACCTGAATATTGTGTGTGTGTGTGTGTGTGTGTGTGTGTGTGTGTGTGTGTGTGTGTGTGTGTGAGGTGTGTATATCAAATACACATCAAACAAATATACACATGTGTTCACATCCTACCAAAGTCACCCTCTGGGTCAAATATCTACAGCTCCAATGAACAGCACATTCAAACCATGTACACAAGTTCCACACCTCACAAGCAAGCTGACAGGACAGGTACGGATACAATCAGTTACTGTATAGTGGGAAATTTTTGCAGGAAAAATTTTTGCAGATGGCTCCAAAAACAAAATTTGTAGATGTTGGCCACAGTCACACACATACGTGCACACACACACACACACACACACACACACAAACACACGCACACACACACACACACACAAACACACGCACACACACACACACATGCACACACACATGCACACTAACCAGTACTCCTCTACGGAGAAACCTCCAGTGATTTCCCCACTCTTCTGTAGAGTTCCCTCAAGCAGTGAAACACTTCAGCACAGAACAACCCCTCAATGCTGCCAATACGAAGACCCTCAGTACACTCCTCCTTCTCCCTCTCCTCTCCAGCATCAAAGTAGTCGTAAGAGAACCAGAAAGCAGAAACACCTCTGAAGGACACAGGTCTGCTTGGATGTCATCGCTCATCATCTCAGTAGTCAGTTTTGTGTCAAACAGTGTCCCTTGAAGTAAACAGCTGGCAATTTCTCTATCACCCATTCTAAACACTAAAGACTGTAAAAAAATACACATTTAAAAATAACTCACACACCCACACACCTGTATATTGTAACATATTTCATGCACAAAATACATATTTTTCACTGTAGAGGAATTTTCCAACTACATTGATGAACACTACAGACGATATTGAGCATGTGTACATGTAGTGTATGTGTTATGGTGTATGAAAGCTTCCCTAGTGAAAATCTATGCATGACCAGCATCATTGATGAGGATGAAGAATTGGTGATATACATGGTACATGCAGTATGTACGTATGTATGTACTTGGATAATGGAGAAAATGGGGCATAAGGTACATACAGTACATAGATATGTATGTATGTATGGGTGGTACAATACACGAAGATGTAAATACAGTGGGGCCTTGTTTATCCGACCACCCACATTTGCTCCATGCAAAGTGTGTCAGATAAACCAGGTGTTGGGTGGAATTGGGATACATTGTCCACAGCTCAGTGAAGGCAAATCACAGAGGAGTGTATGATGAGCAACAACAACCCAAATGTGACTGTACAAGGATTCTGGAAGAGTTGGCTCACCTCTGTGACATTTTCCAGATGCTGCATCCCACTGTCCAAACTTGTGAACGACTGTTTTGAGGACAGGTCTCCAAATTTTGAGCACATGTATTTACCGATGATGTAAGCTTCGATCCCCATGAAACCTTGGTAAACCCCAAAAACCTTGGACTTGGAATCAACAGAGAATCTACCGTGACAACCCTTGAACACGACCCCATAGCGGGTGAGGACTGGGGCCTCTTCTTGCTGAAGAAGGCTCGAGCAGGTGGATTCTGGACGGCTTTGATAGTGACAGTTGCTTCATCAATGAGAAGCAACATGTGTACAGCCGGTGGGTCAGACTGGGGTGGGGAGCTCTGAGGACCTACGTACGTATGACAGGACAGATTAGGAGCACAGTTGAAATATCACTTGAACAACAAGGTGGTGTGATGTCAATGGAAACAGATGTAGCAGAGCAGAAACCTGAGAGGTGTGGTCAGGACACTACAGCCACTGTAAGGCTGTACATTAGTGCGATTTCAGTGGAATTACACCTACACATGCATGTATGTATGTATGTACGTATGTATGTATGTATGTATGTATGCATGTATGTATGTATGTATGTATGTATGTATGTATGTATGTATGTATGTGTGTATGTATGTAGTTATTGTATCAACTAGGGTGAAGATCAGTAGATCTACAATAGTGCTGGAGGCACCCTCATTCCAACACAAAACAGCTCAACATCTAACACCAGAATGAAGTGACCTGCTGCCTACCGATCATGTCCTTGTGCTCTGATTCCTCCGACATCTCCTTGTTTGGATCACCTTCGCTGACCACAAAGGACCACACCCATGATGACCAGGAGGATGTGCCTGGAGGAGACACCTCCTTTCCATCAACTGGACTATCATGGTTGACCTTCACACTGCTGGAGAGCAACTCAGGCTCCTCCTCCACATGTTGAGGAGTATCATCGGTCGGAGGGGAGGATGGTGTCGGTCCACTCTGGTCATCCTCGACACTCGAAGATGACGTTACTTCCGTTTGCATTCTGTGGTTCTTTGACATGTAATACACCTCTAGGAGACGGTCGAGAAGCTGCAAGAACACGCTGAACTGGGTGGGTGTGGCAAAGAAGTCCACAGCCGTGCAGTAACACTCAATTCTGTTACTTTTCAAGATGTTCTGCTCGTAGGTCAGCATGACACGGACGATGAAGGCAAAACTGGAGGTGAACGGGTCCTCGTAGTACTCCACCTCCCCGCTGCCGTCCAGCTGGTCCAGTGTGAGGTAGACATCGGACACAGAGCACTGCTTACGTATACCGTAGTCCCCTTGGAGATAATCGGTGTAGAGGAAGGATTTGTGCCAGTGTTCGTCAGTGTTGTACACGTCGAGGCCCTTGATGTGGAAGGTGAGGCATACGTCAACCTCGGTGATCTTTAGGGTCATGTTCTTCACATGAAAGATGACATTGTTCACAATACGACTGAGGAGACCTTGAAGATAGCCCGTCCCTGACTGCGGCGGCTTGGATAGCTCTTCCTGCTTACTGGGAAGCGACGTGGCGACATCTCCTGCTTCCAAGTTGAATGAGAGGGTGTCCGCCTCGTTTGGTGCGTTCGAGTGTTCGCCTGTTTTCAACCTACCGGTACATTCGACACCGTTTGCAGTAATTTCCACCGCTTCTGATCCTATTGTCGTCCATGGTACATGTATGACTAATTCCTGGACTTTTCCACTTGTGATGACGAACGGCTGATGAGACAATTCCTTCTCGAGAACATCACAGCGCATCTCCAAGTGTTTCAAAACGGCATCGCCTCCCCAAAACGAAAGCTGGAGGTCTTTAGGGTCGATATTTTTCACATACTTGTCCAAGTAGTACATCAAAACCGGCGTTATGTACTTTTCCAACATATTCACTCGACATTCGTTCGACTGTAGCACGTGTTCACATCAGGACCAACAGGAAAGTCGGCGGCCATGTTGCGCTTGTTAAAGGGAAATCCCCTACAAAGCGGTTGCACTCTAAACATCCCTAGCCAGAGCTTGGTAGAGGTTTCTGCACATTCGATGTTTCTAGTTTTTGTTTTGCTTCATATAGTACACACAGTACACACAGTACATACAGTACATAAAGTACATACAGTAGGTACATATATATACAATACATATGATACCCACAGTACACACAGTACACAGTACACATAGTAATGTACACTCAGTACATGCAGTACATATAGTACTGTACATACAGGTTGAGTGACTGTGAGATTGGATATACTAGACACCTACCTAACACGAACATGAAGGAATGAGTCAGGTGATGTATACTATAATACAAGGAAGGAGGGAATTGTAAGGTGCATGGTCTTGTTGTGTTGTACACACCACACTCGTAACACTTTACGTCAATGAATAGGAGATGTTCTTCTCCTTGTGAGCAATACCCACAGTCTGTTCACACTAAGGAGGTCCCAGATAGTGAATGGCCCTAAATTAAAACCCAATTCACGTGTGTGGCATGATTGTGGTTGCACATATGCATGTATACGCTATGCCTCCTCTGGTCTTTAAAGCGGTGATGATCAAATGTGCATAACTGGATGCAAAGCAGAAAGAGGGACACTCTGGTTTTCCAACCAAATTCACAGCATAAACTCAACAGAAGTTATTAATGTACACTGTGTGACCTTCTCCCCATGAATGACTATAGGAATACCAGTCAAATACATGCGTGCATGCACACATACACACAAACACATGCACGTGCACACACACACACACACACACACACACACACACACACACACACACGCATCCAGGCACACAAACACACATATGTACATACGCACATACATGCACACACAATCATGTCTATTCCAACACATCATAACACTACATTGTGTGAACATACAGCTATGGTTATTTCAAAGCAGCATTGTCACCTGGACTACATAATTGCTATGCAGGAAACATACTCCTCACCTCAGACCACACCTCCTGTTGTCGAGGACAATTCATCAGGTTAACAGGTCAAGCTTTGTTGGACTCATTTTGTCTGGTCACCCATAGCAACCATGACATCTTCGAGCATCTACATACACCATTACTAGCTGTACGCACACACCACTACTAGCTGTACACACACCACTACTAGCTGTACACACACCACTACTAGCTGTATACACATCATTACTAGCTGTACACACACCACTACTAGCTGTACATACATCACTACTAGCTATACACACACCACTACTGGTTGTACACACACCATTATTAGCTGTACATACGCCCCTACTTGCAGTAACAAACATGTATGTATTAACATGCACAAAGATGATACCCTGGTCCCATACACATGCAATGATGAAATTTGGAATGTGATGCTACGTATAAGTACAGGGTGGTGTCAGGACAAAAGTAAGAGAATCACAGTAATTCCCACAAATGAGTAACTATGTTTCAATGCTTGAATGCTTATGCAGGTCCCACTCCTTATTATGATGATGAGTGTACAGCTAGTAGTGGTACGTGAACATCGTTCACTTACCTGTGTGTGTGATATGGTAGACAGGTGTACAGTGTGGTATAGTTTGTGTGTGTGTGGGGGGGGGGGGGGGCTGGTGTGTTTGTTAGCATATATGTATGTACATGCAGACATGATAATATGTAGTCCAGATGAGATAATGCTCCATAAGCAGACAGGAGTACATATTTGGGGGAGGGGGGGGGCTGGTGTGTGTGTTTGTTTGCACATGTACATACAGTGTTACAATGTGTTTGAATAGTTGACATGACTGTGTGTGTGTGTGTGTGTGTGTGTGTGTGTGTGTGTGTGTGTGTGTGTGTGTGTGTGTGTGTGTGTGTGTGTGTGTGTGTGTGTGTATGTGTTGTGTGTGTGTGTGCATGCATGCGTGTGTGTGTACTGTGTATACTGTGTGTATATCAAATAGCCATCAAACATATGCATGTGTGTGAGTATCTTACTGAAGACAACACTCAGGGTCAATTGTCTACACCTACTGTACCAGCAAAACATTAGCTTTCAAATGCACCCCAAAACTAAGCTTACAACCTAAAAGCAAGCTAAGACCCTTAGGGTGTATGTAGCATTACAACTACCTATGGATGTGTACTGTATGTACGTGTATAATACATACTGTATACATACACTCCACCACAATGATGTAATCAGGCCATGTCTCAATCACTTGAGTGTTGTTTCTAAAACAGCATTTCAGACCTCAAGTACAGGTCACCACCAGCTTAATGTCACAACACATCAGATGAACTCCACAGGAATACAGCCTGGTTGTGTACCCGATATGGCTTCATGTGGTGTTACTATTACTGGAATATCGTTCTATTGTTGCTTGTATCCAAGCACTCACTGTAGATGATAAGAAGTACATTTTATACATGTATGCACGTCAGTATAATAGTATTGTATGCGAGGAGAAGGTACACAGTCTCACCATAATAAATTGAGTGCATGTTGCAGTTTGTCTTTTAGGATCTTCAGAGTATACGGTCATCTACGGTAGGTTTACAGAGAATCGGAAATGGTGGGAGTAACGTCTTGAAGAAGTGGGTGTCGACGGTCAAGTCTCTCTCGTCACATTGAGAAGATCCCAGATAGTAAATGCTCCTGAATTGAGATCCGATTCACATGTGTGGCATGATTGTGGTTGCACATATACACATACCTGCTAGGCCTCCTCTGGTCTTTAAAGCTGTAATGTTCACATGTGCTGAACTGGATGCAAAGCAAAAGGAGGGACACTGGTTTTCCAACCAAATTCACAACGTAAACTCAACGGAAGTTATTAATGTACACTGTGTGACCTTCTCACCATGAATGACTATAGGAATACCAGTTAAATACAGGCGCACGTGCCTGTACACACACACAGACAGATACACACCACATACACACACACACACACACACACACACACACACACACACACACACACACACACACACACACACACACACACAATCATGTCTATTCCAACACATCGTAACACTACATTGTGTGAACATACAGTTATGGTTATTTCAAAGCAGCATTGTCACCTGGACTACATAATTGTTCTGTAGGTGTGCAAACATACTTCTTACCTCAGACCATGCCTCCTGTTGTCCAGGACAATTCATCAGGTTAACAGATAAATGATGTGGTAGTCATTCAATGTTTGCATACCTACAGAACAATTATGTACTCCAAAGCTAAAGCTTTGTTGGATTCATTTGTCTAGTCACCCATAGCAACCATGGCAATTTTGAGCATCTGCACACATCACTACATACTAGCTGTACACACACCACTACTAGCTAGATAGATTAGTGCAACATGTCAATAGACACTAGGTCATATCGTCCAATAAGGAATTGATGGAAAACATGAAAATATTGTGCATGAACAAAACATGATCATATCACCATAATGAATGTGTGTGTGCGTGCGTGCGTGTGTTGTGTGTGTGTGTGTGTGTGTGCGTGCGTGCATGCATGTGTGCGTGCGTGTGTTGTGTGTGTGTGTGTGTGTGTGTGTGTGTGTGTGTGTGCGCGCGCGTGCGTGTGCGTGTACTGTGTTTACATCAAATAGCCATCAAACATATGCATGTGTGTGAGTATCTTACTGAAGACAACACTCAGGGTCAATTGTCTACACCTACTGTACCAGTAAAAACATAAACTTTCAAATGCACCCCAAAACTAAGCTTACAACCTAAAAGCAAGCTAAGACCCTTAGGAGGTATGTAGCATTAACTACCTATGGATGTGTACTGTATGTACGTGTATAATAAATACTGTATACATACACTCCACCACAATGGTGTAATCAGGCCATGTCTCAATCACTTGAGTGTTGTTTCTAAAACAACATTTCAGACCTCAAGTACAGGTCACCACCAGCTTAATGTCACAACACATCAGATGAACTCCACAGGAATACACCCTGATTGTGTACCCAATGTGGCTTCATGTGGTGTTACTATTACTGGAATATCGTTCTGTTGTTGTTTGTATCCAATCACTCACTGTAGGTGATAAGTAGTACATTTTATACATGTATGCACGTCAGTATAATAGTATCGTACGTGAGAAGAAGGTACACGGACGGTCTCACCGTAATAAATTGAGTGCATGTTGCAGTTTGTCTTTTAGGATCTTCAGAGTATACTGTCATCTACGGTAGGTTTACAGAGAATCGGAAGTGGTGAGAGTAACGTCTTGAAGAAGTGGGTATCGGCGGTCAAGTCTCTCTCGATCTCTCCTTCATTATCTCACGAGTGGAAATGAGCGGGTATTTCAGGTCTGCTTGTCAGAGAGGTGATTTACAAACTGTACAACATAACATCGCCGAGGTAAGCGATGATGATAGAACATCAGGTTTGATAGGTGCTGCCGGGTATGGACGCGCCGAGGTTGTTCAGTGGTTGATCGAACACGGCGGGTGCGACGTTAATGCCAAGAACAGTAAAGCGCTGTTTGGGGCCATAAGGTGGGATCACTTTGATGTAGTAAAGGTTTTAGTAGAACACGGGGTCAACACCAATGCCAGGAATGATCGTCGCACTCCTCTGATATTGGCAGCTGAACGTGACAACGAGGAGATTTCAAGACTCTTACTCGAGAATGGTGCTGACGTAGATGGTAAGGACGACTTGGGGCGAACCGCTATTTTCCGTACACGTAAATTGACCATTGTCAAAATCCTAGTAGATGGGGGTGCTAATGTCAATGTACAGGATGATAAAGGACGTACTCCTCTTATGATTCATGCTGAAAAAGGTAACAAAGACGTAGTGTCTTATTTGATTGCACATGGTGCTGAAGTTGACAGGAAAGACAATGCAGGGCAGACTGCTCTTCACCTTGCATATTCTTTGACCCTTGTCAAAATCCTAGTAGATGGGGGTGCTAATGTCAATGCACAGGATAGTGATGGACGTACTCCTCTTATGATTCGTGCTGTAGGTAAAGGTAACAAAGACATTGTGTCTTATTTGCTTTCACATGGTGCTGACGTTCACAGAAAAGACAGCAAAGGTCGAACAGCCTTACACCATAGTGGAAGTGCTACAATAAGTTTATTGGTAGACCATGGTTTTAATATAGAAGAGAGAGATTGTTATCAATTTACGCCATTAGTACATGCCGCTCTCAAGGGAGACCAAATCCTTGCTTGGCAGCTAATCGAGTGCGGGGCTGACATGAAGCAGCTTGGTATGACGGAAGAAGAATTCAAGTCACAATATTATATTGAGTCCAGAGAGACTCAGGGACACACAGAACGTTTTACTTATTCAAATCTCAGACAGTTCAAGGAAGCCTTTTTGAGGATGGCTGCCTTTGGTGGTAACACTGAAATAGTGAAGACTCTCATTTTAGCCTGTAGTGTTGATGTCAACTGCAAGGACAAGTCTACAGGTGACACACCCCTGCATGTGGCTGCTAGGGGGAATAATGTACAGTATGGGATATTGTTGGTTGAGGCTGGAAGCAGTATAGAAATTCGCAATAAAAGTTCTCAAAAGCCTCTTGATTTTGCTTCAAGCGGTTTCATAAAAGCTATCCAACAAACTCTATCATTCACTGCAAGAAAGACCGTATGCATTATTGGCAATGCTTGCAGTGGTAAGAGCACCATCATTGCTTCACTGCAGAACGAGAATGCCCCAATTTACAAGAAAATTGTCCACTGGTTTCGTGGAGTGGATGACATCAGTCAACGTACAGCCGGTATTGAGCCTGTTTTGATCGAGAGTCAAAATTATGGAAACACCATCTTCTTTGATTTTGCTGGTCAGAATGAATACCACAGTCCTCACGAAATGTTCCTCCAGTCTATTCTGAGCAAGACCAGATCCACTGTGACCATCATAGTGGTGGTGAAGGTGACAGAAGAAGAAGCTGTCATCTCTCAACAGCTTCATCGCTGGCTCTATCCACTGTCCACAATGTCAGTGACAGCATCAAATCCGATTCGAGTGGTAATTGTTGGCAGCTTCCTTGACAAGGTGTGGCGCACACAAATGGCTATAGACAAAGTAAATCGTTGCTGTAGTGAACTGGAACACAGTCTCTCTGACGTTCCAATCAATATTCTAGGCCAGTGTTTTTTCAACTGCCGTCGTCCTTATTCGAACAACTTCGACAACTTACGTGTGTATCTTCGAGACGTACCAATCCCTGAATTCAGAGCACTGGACACACCTTACAGCATCTGTTGGGTGATCTCTCAAATGAAGGATTTGACTGAGCGTAAATCCATTAGACTCTCTGTTTTTGAAGAATGGATCGAAACAAACAGAGCTAATCTTCCTGTAAATATGCCTTCAGTGGAGGAGGTATGCAAGGACCTTTCATCCACAGGTCACTTTCTGTACATCCCCAATAATGAGGAAGTTAAGAATGGCTGGCTTGTACTGGACCTTCCAGCCATACTCCACGAGGTGTACGGCAAGCTTTACTCCCCTTCACAGAGGACTGCCAATGAGTTTGGACTCCTCAACTGCCGTGAACTGGTCAATCTCTTTCCTGATTTCGATCAGACAATGATTCGCGATGTCCTGATCACCATGGAGTTTTGTATCGACATTGATCCAAAGTTCTTCAGAGAAGAAGTCGTCAAGTTGCTCCCCGACCATGAACAAAGTCATGATTTTCTCTTTTTCCCTTCTCTTATATCATCGGATGTAACATTTGTAGATATCTTTGTAAGTAGCCACTCAAGTGGAATCCGTCACACTCTTTGCTGGCACCTTCAAGCACACAAGCAGCATCTGATAACTCCCCGCCTCCTCCAAACCATTCTACTTCGTCTGGCAGTTCGTCATGTTCGATTCCCAACTAGTGAGAGAACCGAGCCACTCTGCAGTGTCTGGTCGAAAGGGATCTTCTGGCAGACCCCGGGGATGGAGGTTGCAGTTCAAGTAAGCGACATACATGTTATCCAGGTAATTGGAAGATCTTACGCTAACACTCCTCCCGATAAACTAATCAATCGCTTGTCTACTGTAGTCTGTGATATCGGTGATACAGTTCGTCAACTGTCTCCGAAGTTGAAATTGACCACTTTCATCATTCATGGAGTGTCCCCTCGTCAGCTTCTGGAGAAGCCCTCTTCACCCACTCCTCACCAGACGTACCCACTGAAGATGATCCTGGAGAGTACCAGAGAAGGTGAAACAATGTGTCTTTCACTTAAAGGTCAAGAACAAGTTGCAGTACACATGGAAATAGCTCAGTTGTTTTGTGGCCTCATTCCTTCAGAGGATATCGTACAGAAGTTTTATCTTGGTACGTGTGTGTGTGTGTGTGTTTGTGTGTGTGTGTGTGTGTGTGTGTGTGTGTGTGTGTGTGTGTGTGTGTGTGTGTGTTTGTGTGTGTGTGTGTGTGTGTGTGTGTGTGTGTGTGTGTGTGTGTGTGTGTGTGTGTGTGTGTGTGTGTGTGTGTGTTTGTGCATAACCATCAATTTGTATTTCAATGTACGTACATCTCATGTAAAATGTATACATTGTGGTTTGTCTGTTGTACCACACAAGGGTATGGTGTCTTTATGCTCTTATCTCTTATTCCTGCAGAAGGGAATTCCCCATTTGTCACTAATGTTCAACCCACCACTATCAATCCAACCACTGAACCCACTCAACCCACCACTATCGGTCCAACCACTGGACCCACTCGACCCACCACTATTGATCCAACCACCGAACCCACTCAACCCACCACTAACGATCCAACCACTGGACCCACTCAACCCACCACTATCGATCCAACCACTGGACCCACTCAATCCACCACTATCGGTCCAACCACTGGACCCACTCAATCCACCACTATCGGTCCAACCACTGGACCCACTCAACCCACCCCTATCGATCCA
Organism: Chondrilla cf. caribensis; assembly: GCA_964020155.1. Lineage (NCBI taxonomy): Eukaryota > Metazoa > Porifera > Demospongiae > Chondrillida > Chondrillidae > Chondrilla > Chondrilla cf. caribensis. Next base: position 4,211,525 of record OZ026567.1, read on the forward strand.
ACCACTGGACCCACTCAATCCACCACTATCGGTCCAACCACTGGACCCACTCAACCCACCCCTATCGATCCAACCACTGGACCCACTCGACCCACCACTATCGATCCAACCACTGGACCCACTCAACCCACCACTATCAATCCAACCTCTGGACCCACTCAACCCACCACTATCGATCCAACCACTGGACCCACTCAACCCACCATTATCGATCCAACCACTGGACCCACTCAACCCACCATTATCGATCCAACCACTGGACCCACTCAACCCACCATTATCGATCCAACCACTGGACCCACTCAACCCACCACTATTGATCCAACCACTGGACCCATCCAACCCACCACTATCGGTCCAACCACTGGACCCACTCCACCCACCACTATCGATCCAACCACTGGACCCACTCATCCCACCACTATCGATCCTAACATCAGTGCTGATCAGGTTGAGAAGGTTCTTCGTACTGCTGGATATTCAGAACTTCGATCCCTCGTTTCATACAATGATTATGTTCAGGATGAGCTCTACATGAACGGGTCACTCATATCTCGTGAAGTGAATGTTTTAATAAGATCTAAACCAACAAAGTTCGAGGAAACCAAGTATCTCCTGGAACATGTCCTCGGAAACTTTGATCTAGACTGGTTGAAGAAACTAGCTGCAGTGCTGGAGAATGACCCTGGTAACCAGCAGAATCGGGAAGCAGGTCGGATGTTGATGGCAGCCATTGGTAAAACCATGGATCCTCCAACAACAGAGCATTGTCAAGGTACGTTTGTGTGGGTACATTGTGTAATACTGTTAGTGTACTTTTTATACAGTTAATGTGTTAATGTATGTGTGTATGTGTTAGTTACTTGTTTATGTACTATTCTCATTTCAGGATCAGCATCATTTGACCAGAGGTCGTTCATGGAGAAGTACAAGGACAGGTTCATGGAATACGTGCCTGCCAAAGCTGTTTCTCCTGTGTGGGAAGTCCACAACATCATTGATCGTGATACTTGTGAGAAGATTAGGAGAGCTCTTCCTAGTGAAGAAACAGCACTTCTGTACCGACACATCCGAGATAACAGTTCACTGACCTCGATCAGGAAGATGTGTGATTTGTTGATCAAGACTGGGGAAGATGGCTATCCTCATGTCAAGAAGCTAGGTGAAGACATGAAGAAAGAACTGGAGCAGCTCCCTACCAAAGGTTTGTTACTGTACTCTGTCTAGTAATGAGATACAAGAAGGGCTCACATCATGATCGATGTAACACATGTACGTATAGCACCAATGTATGCACCTGCACACCCAACCATTATGTACCAATAGCCCACGTGTATGTGAACAAATGCAACTGTACAAACTTAAACGCAACACACACGCACACACACGCACACACACACACACACACACACACACACACACACACACACACACACACACACAATACTAATATTCCTTTTAAACTACCACCTTTTAGATGATCCCATCCTGACCACACCCACCTTTGAGGACCTCACTTGGCTAGTTATCCCAAGGATTGACTGCAAAGACTGGTTCTCCATCGGTTGTCAGCTAGGAATGGAGTCCTCCATCTTGAAGGCTATCGAACCAGACAATCCCCTCACTGGTAATATGTCTACTTGTAGAGATGTGTTCTCGCTGTGGCTCTCTGGTGTGAGGGGAACAGGGGAATCTCCAAGAATCTGGAAGACCGTATTGATAGCTATCAAGGATGCTGGATACCCCTCCATTGCCGAAGATGTCCGAAGATCACTTTCATCAAACTCTACTCATCCATGACATGTCTAAGCTGATAGTACTCATGTTATGTTTCTTGTGGTCAACACAGGTCAAATGTATCAATTGTTGATTGTAATTATGCAGTGTGCTAAGTCACATGACTCAAATGACAAAATGGCTACAAAATGCTATGTTCATTAACATCTCAGTCTGCACACAATGTTCCATATAAGGAGGACCAATGATGCTATGTGGGTGCATAGGATGAGTGCATAATATACTAGTGCTGAGAGGATTAATTGACTAATTGAACAATTTCCATTTCATATCTGATTATAGCAAATTGATTAATCACAGGAAGTAATTAAGCGAGTAGAACAGGAAGCCACCCCCACCTTATTATCCAGAACCTTCACTCCATGTGTTCAATTTCATACTTCGAGAGTACCTGAGTTTGTGAAATTGTGAAAAGGACTCTGTGAACTCCACATCATGTCTATTGGATGACTACTTAGTCAAATAAAGTGGGAGTGGTTTCCGGTTACGCCCATTTAATTACTTCCGGTGATTAATCGGTTACTGTGTACTGCATGATTATCGATTTGAAAATTACAGCTGATTCCCAGCCCTAGTGTATACCTGTGTCTTTGTCAGTGCATAGATCCTTCAGAGATAAAATTGTATTTGTGTGTTGGGTACGTGTGAAGTTGATAAATTTCCTATACGTATATATTTCTGCCCATAAAATTATAATTTATATTAGGCTGATGAAATGGCTGATTTCGATATGCCGAGAATTATAGAAATTGGGCTTAAATTCGAGCGTAACCGCTTTGCCAAACATATATATAATACCTTCAGCACAATGGTCAGGTGACATGAACAGACAAACACAGATCTTGTCCTTGAGATCATCATCAGCTCAAACACAGATCTCGTCGTTGAGCCCATCATTTATTTCATGCTCAAGTTCCTAAGCAGACATTTCTCCTGGTAGTCAAGACAACAAACAAGAAGACTGAAGTCTCATACAAAACTCTAAAGATACTATACAACTGACTGTATGTCGTCCTTTGAAGTAAGTATAATGTTTTTCAATTCTTATAACTTTCAAGAATTGTATTAATAAAAGAACTGTACACGTGAAAAACTCACTTACAAAGCAAACTTATGTGTCTGACTAGAATTGAAGTAATTTGTACAAACACTCGACAAGTAATTGACAGTAATCAGAGAGTCCACACAGAGTCCAATAGCAGGTGTTCAGGTGTCCTCAACCGAGAGCAGTAGTCAGAGCTTGTCTCTGTTCCTCTGATAAATACTGTAGACATGCCATCCAGACATTCTGAGAACTCTGGAGGAGGGGGGGGAGGAGGAGTGAGCAGAGGGAAGGGTGGAGAGTGAGTGGAGGGGAGAGTGGAGAGTGAGTGGAGGGAATAGTGGAGAGTGAGCGGAGGGGAGAGTGGAGAGTGAGTGGAGGGAATAGTGGAGAGTGAGCGGAGGGAAGAGTGGAGAGTGAGTGGAGGGAAGGGTAGAGTGAGTGGAGGGGAGGGTGGAGAGTGAGCGGAGGGAAGGGTGGAGAGTG
>OZ026567.1:4224849-4237349 GCA_964020155.1 Chondrilla cf. caribensis
TGCACAAAGATACAGATAATAATAATTAGATATCATTATCCTAACATCATCTTCAAGAGTACATGCGTACATAAGTACATAAGTATAAGCAATTCAGGTTATTGCACACTTGTGTACCCTACTTGGTGGCTGCCAATTAAGGCTGACCATATGTACATGCACACATGAGTTGTCCCAATATGTGCTGAAGATCACTGAACTGGAACCAACAGGATGCAACCTGGCAACACACAACCGCACCTCTCCCCTCACAAGGGTCCAACTCCAATCCACACTACAAAACCACTCAACCTTCAATTCAAATTCTGATGTCTCGCACATTCTCCTCTCACTCATCTTACTACTGTGGAGCCTCTATTAAAGGACTCTCCCAATAAAGGACACCATAGAAATTACCTCCCTACAAAGGACACTCTGTAAGGCACCAAAAATAGATTTTCCTATTTTCCTATAGTGCTAATACATTTTTCACCTCTGAAGAGTGGACAACCTCTCTACAGTGGACAAATTAGCTGGTCCCAATTTGTCCTTTATAGAGAGGTTCCACTGTATTATTGACTGGGATCTATTCAAATATACGTATACACATACATCCACCCATGAACCAACTCATTCGAATGTAAATCAATTCATTGGTTCGTTCAACCGATTCATTGCATCCCTTCATTCTACCCCACCTCCCCTTCCCTTCCCTATCCATCAACTGCCACATTTTATTTCATGCTGTGCTGCTCGCTGGACACCCAGGACGGTATCCCTCTCAGCTATGTCTTCCACTTTCAATTACATAGGATGTCGCCTAGTATTGCATTCTCTCGAGATTCACACCATGGACATGAAATCTGAAACTGTGTTAGTTCAAGAGACACTGTAGGGCTTCATTACCATTCACACGATTAAGCAATAAGCAATGTGGGAAAATTGAAAGTGAAATCAATTCATCGACATTCAAATTGACTGATCTGTTAATTGGCAGTTGTTTCCAGTGTGTGTGTGTGTGTGTGTGTGTGTGTGTGTGTGTGTGTGTGTGTGTGTGTGTGTGCATGTGTGTGTGTGCGTGTGTGTGTGTGTGTGTGTGTGTGTGTGTGTGTGCGTATGTGTGTGTGTGTGTGTGTGTGTGTGTGTGTGTGTGTGTGTGTGGCGATGGTGATGATAGCGATGGCTGTGATAATAGTGATGATAGTGACAGCTGTGACGATGGTGATGATAGCGATAGCTGTAATAATAATGATGATAGTGACAGCTGTGACAATGGTTGTGATAGTGATGGCTGTGATGACAATGATGAAGCCAACACAACACCACTCCACTATTCCGTTCATCAAGCTGAAACAAACAACTGTCATGCAGAACACTTTCTCATCACCTACATGTTGCTCGGTTAGTACAACATTTGTTGCAGACACAGTGATATGCATTTTAAGCTCAAATCCACCACTCCTTTTAATATCCACAGGCATTACTTCACGAAAACAGGCCGCCAACCTGACATGATGCTATAAACGCAAGCGGTGCATGGAGAATAGCCATTCCCACAAACTTACATACACCAGGGTCCTCCAACTCTGTTGAAACAAAAGCAACCTCACTACTAAACTTGTATCTAAATGAATCGAATTCAATCACCTGACATTATCACCTCACCATGTGGCACACATACCTACATATGTACACTAAGTATGGAAGGATGACTACATACCTCTTTAATTGCTCAATAGAGATTTTGGACTAATTTTCAAGCACAACATTATCAATTCCTCTTGTCCGTGTACACTCGAACTAGTCAAAACACAACTATGTTTACAATAGTTGAAGTGTGTGTGTGTGTGTGTGTGTGTGTGTGTGTGTGTGTGTGTGTGTGTGTGTGTGTGTGTGTGTGCTATGCCCACCTCCACGACTTGGCTGTTTCGTATGGTGTGTATGAGATGTCTTAATTTATCAGCATCACCGAGCGTGTTGTATTGTCTCTGTGTAGGAATACACGTACACACACAAACTTCACGAAGTGAGGAACGTATATACCTATCTTACGCGGTACAAGTAAATTAAAGGTATCAACTGATATTACACGCGCACACACGGTTAGAGGAGACTCTACATGTGCAAGTACACAACAAATAACAAGATTTTTGGTAATTAGGTATACCTCGGCTTCAACTCTTTCTTCGTTGTTGGGTGACAACAGCGATTGAAGAATAATACTGAATTCGGCCATCATACGCCAACACGTGGGTATATTCCTCGCGCCATGAGAGTTGAATGACGTCAAATTACATCACTGAAACTCGCAAGCACAGTGCATTCAAACAATACTATCATTGACGTACTACTGGTATAAGGTCGTATCATAGTGGTTTTGATAAAAAAGAAAGTTTCAAAGGTCAAAATCAGAGTCCGAAAGGTCTTCCATTGTGACAGGGGTCACAGTTGTGAGAGCTGACCGCGAGGTTGCTGCAAATATATGGAGACAATGTATGGATGAATGCATGTACATATGTAAGCGTGTTAGTTTTGTAGAAAATGTCAAGTTTACAAAACAGCAACAGCTACTTACGTGGCTGAGAGATAGTCTTTGCTGCAGTCAACTGATCTCTGCGCTGCAACCCTCCACTGTGAATACATGACGGGGGAGAAGTTGAAAACAGCAGAGTTTAAATCTGAATTATAACTCCAAATGCAAGTTAAAGTGTATACAATCGAATACACAAATATTTACTAGTCACCCTTTTCCTATCCCCACACACACTTACACACCCTTGCATAGCAGCTTCTGATACATTGATGGAGGATTCAGTATCTGAAAACACATCTTCAGGTTCAGACCCGTAGAAAGGCTTGATCTCGGAGATTCCACTCTCGATGCTCCCAATGATCGGGATGCCTCCTGGTGGTCGCTTGGAAGGATCTGTCCCGAAGGTCAAACTGGAAGCAAGCTGGTGGACTTTACCCGCCTTGGAGCTCTGCACAGCCACAGACGGAGACACACACAGTGAGTGGATGCATAGGGGTATTCTAAGGTGTACACACGTATACACTTGCAATATTTTGGATGGGTTTGCTAAAAGTACAGTGTGCACATATGTACGTACATACATACGCATGGAGGATTTGAAGATGAGGGGGGGACTTGTGGTGTCGCAATCAGTGACATAACATGATATGAAATAACAATCAGTAATTCACTGCTCTATAGAAATTAGACCAGCTAGGACTTTGGGTTGCGAGTCATGGGAGCATGGGTGGGAAGAGTTTGGAGGAGGGGGAGGGAGGGTTAATCCAGGGGAATCCCAGGTTTTCCAAGTTCTACTCCAGGGGGAATCCCAGGTTTTCCAAGTTCTACTCCAGGGGGAATCCCAGGTTTTCCAAGTTCTACTCATATACACATTCACAATTGTGTACATGCACATGTACGTATGTAAGCGGAGTCAACCACAGGAAACTGTGGTGCAAACACTCCCAGTGAGTTTACAAGCTCACCTTGATTGGTGTAGAGGACGCCCTGCCAGTCCCTGAGATGGTCTGCACAGCTAGTTGCTCTATTTCATCATCACTGGTAGGGGGAATCAAGTGAGATTAATAGGGATGAGTTAATCAAAGTGGCTACACATGTATAATATGCACTGATGCATCGAGGTAAGGTATATATTATGTACAGTAACTTGCAACCCTACTATCCATGACTTCGCTCACAGGTACATACAATTAATTCACTGCACACTGCACCCCTTGGCGTAAGCTTCGTTGAAAGTTGACTACATATGTACACGTAAGTGATCACAGTGTTCGTGCTACTCTGCTCACTGTACGAACCTGCTTGTATCCCAAGAGTTGTCATTGCGAACAATCCCCTCCACTACTGATGGGATTACAGGTACCTTCGATGCATCTTTTATCTGCCCATGTTGTTGTTGTTGTTGATGTTGTTGTAGCTGTTGTTGTTGTTGATGTTGTTGTAGCTGTTGTTGTTGTAGTCTTCGATGATGTTGTTGTGGCTGTAACTGTTGTTGTTGATGATGTTGATGGTGTTGTTGTTGTTGTTGTTGTTGTTGTTGCTGTTTGTGTGAAGACTGATTCTGTTGATATTGATGCACATGCTGCTGCTGTGTAGCTGATGACACACTGATAACTCTTGAGGGTGACTGGTTATGAACAGCCTGTGGGGTCGGATCACCATCTTCCTCCTCAGATGTGGTCGAGGTCCATTCGGAGTCACTGTCGGAGCTAACCAAATAAACACAGGTCAAAACACACTGCACACGTATGTAACTGTACCAGCATATGTATGTACAAGCACAGCAGGCTTTCGTTTAGAATAATAGCCATGGTAAACTCAAACTTTGAAACAAGGAGGAAGCAGCATCACAGACAAAGTAAATATTATCAATGTTGATCAATAACATACTGCAAGGAGAGTCAGATTTGGGGCAATGGGTAATGGCTCTCTTCGCCTCATCCAGCACTATAACTTGTTGTGAGATCACGTACATATGTACATGTGTGTAGGTGTGTACATGACATACGTACCTGTCAAAGTGGCCCTGCTCTGCTGTGGTGAGTTTGACACTGGGTTCGGGAACCGTTCTTGGGACACGATAAGTGTTGGTTGTGTGTCCGGTGGACTGGGTGGTGGGGTGATGAGCAGTGCTGAGCGACACCGAGGTGTGGTGAGGTGAGTGGGGTCCTACGCCCGAACTGACAGGTGGGGATGAATGACCTACAGGAAATAGATGAATGGTTAAAGTTGTATTGGAACAACTAAGTAAATACATGCATACATATACATACGTACATATACAGTACATACGTATATATGAGTTTCAAGAGTACTTATGCATATGTGCATGTAGGTAGGTACATTCATACAAACTGAGTCAGACAGACAAAGCATGAAGGTATGTATGTACACAGAGATTGAAAAATACATGTGTACATAGACAGACAGACAGACAAACAGACAGACTGACAGACAGACAGACAGACAGTCAGTCAGACAGACAGACAGACAGACAGTACAAACCTCCAGTAGGGGTGGGAGATCGAGGCGGTTTACCAAGTTGTACATTTTGTCCGGTGTGCGTGGGACTATGTGGAGGGCGGTGTGAGGGACTCCCATCATTCTCATTGTGGCCTATGAGCTGTTTCTTCTTCTTCCCGTGTCGCAGAGAACTGAAAGTTGTTCCAGCTATGCTCTCCACCTCCGCTCGAACTCTGAACACAGCACCACATTCAACAGGGTGATGTCGAGGGGTTCACACAATATCCAACGTACACCCACAAACATATGCACATACACGTGTGTGTACATATTGTATGCAGTTAAGTTGACAACTTTGAAGTGGTAAATCCAGTTAAATCCACACTAACACATATACACATGCACATACGCACATAGTACACACCTCTCTCTACATGATGTGAAGTTAAGGTAGGATTCTTCCCACTTTGGTCTCTGCTCAGTCAGTACCCTCATTTTATTCTCAAATTCAGAGTCGGTCAAGCCATCACAGTGCTGAGCACATGAAGTAAAAGTATACATTTGACAAAGAACACAGCACATACGTACGTGTGCTCAACCACACCCTCTACACACACACACACACACACACACACACACACACACACACACACACACACACACACACACACACACATACACACACACACACACACACACACACACATCAAGCACACAACACACAAACATGCCCATCACCAACCCACACCTCACACACACCTTGAGCACTCCCCTCTGCTCCAGTGCCTCTTGAACGACCTTACTCAACTTCATGCGGACGTTCTGTAGCTCCTCTGTGCTGTGATGGTAATGTGCTAGCAGGAGGGGACAAACACCTAGTAAGTCCTGTGCAACCTCCACAGGATTAACTGCAGGTACATGTATGTGCACCATAGCACCTTGGTAATAGAGGTTAGTAAGCACCCTGTATAGTACAAACATGCACACCATTTGCTTGGTTTTGTCAAGCTAAAATCCTCTCTCAATTTACTGAGTCCCTATTAGTAGCCTATAGGCTAGTGGATGCCCCAGTATACCCTCATAGTAGCCCTATGGGCTACTGATTGCCCCAGTATAAATAAGAATTTTGACTCTCATCATCAGTCGAGAGATGACCGGGGACAAAGTATGGCATGACGGTTGACAGAACCGAGACCTCACTGTTATCAACTAACTTTTGATCATCGGACACTTCTGATAAGGAACATGACTTGGAAGTCTGCAAATGCAAGAAATACATACGTATACATGCGCATGTACCGTACTTGCATGCATGTAACATTCAGTTTGGCTCATTCATAAGCACAGCACATCAACAGTCTACCTACGTACATACAGCATACGTACGTATGTACGTAAGTACATACTTTTACATGTATGCATACAAAGATAACAATAAGTACATACACATGTACATCCTGGTTACAGTACATACGTACTGTACATATGTAGAATCCATCATCCAACAGGGTAACGAACAGTGTAGATACATGCACAGTAAGTATACATACGTACATGCGTGTGTAGGTACAAGGGGGGTACAAGCACTCACTGTGGCTGCGGTGTGGTGGATGCTTGTGGCGGTCCATCTACAGCACTGAAAATACACCAAGATTGAAGTGTACATATGTACGTACATCAAACATTACTAAGTGGACAAGCATGTATTGAAGGCATGTACTACAATACTGTACTGATTGCTCATGATATACTTTACACTTGGTAGAACCCCAGCTGAGACCACCTCGGTAATAGGACCACTAGTTCCCAGTTCCAGGAATTCCTGTACTGTATTACTTCATACAATTTCAACATCAGAATTAGGACCACCTCATAACTGAGACCACTTTGACTGGTCCCATAGGTGGTCTCAATTGTGAGGGTCTACTGTACTTCAACTGGTCCCATAGGTGGTCTCAATTGTGAGGTTCTACTGTACTTCAACTGGTCCCATAGGTGGTCTCAATTGTGAGGTTCTACTGCAAATACTGTACAAACATACATACATACGTATATCTGCACCACATATGGACACACAGGGTGGATGTCTGATACTCACTCTTCAACTGATTCCTCTCCGGTGCTGGAGGAGGTGGTACCTTCTCCCTCAGGATAGGCAGGGGCTGGAGGAGTTGGGGGTTACATCATGGACGGAGAGGGTAAGGGAAATACGTATGTACATATGTGCATGCATATGTACATATGTGCATGCATACGTATGTTTTTCCAAAGGCAGCACAAACATGCACAAAATACATACGTATCATACACACAGTAGGAAGACATACGTATGTACCTTGTATGAAATGCACAGGAGTAGTTGAAGTTGATTTTAATGTCAACTCTTCAATATGTTTGCTCTGCTGGTGTATGACCTTATGTTGTCCCTTCAATTGCTGAACAGTAGAGATATCGTTACTGTGACATGTACACACACACACATACACACACACAAACACACACACACAGACACACACGCACGCACGCATGCACGCACGCACGCACGCACGCACGCACGCACGCACACACACACACACACACACACACACAGACCCGTTGTAAATCTTCAATCTGAGTAGTCAGGGCCTGCTCCGCCTCTCTCTGTCCCTCTCTCCACGTTGACTGGAGGGTTTGCTCAAGAGAATTCATCTTCAGCTGAGACTGTGAACAAATACATGGAATATACACACATACACATGTACGTATGTAAAGGATGTGTAGGGATATCTACTTAGTACGTACATACGTACACCATGTACATAAGGCCAGTGCTACGTGCATATGTATGTACATGTATACACATTTGTACCTACATATGTACATAAACATGCATGGAAGTCAGGTGCGAGTACAATATGTAAACTAGTTGAGAAAACATGTAAATGCATACATGTGTATGTACGTATGTATGCAAGTAAACAAAAAATTCACACATACGTACACACCCATGCACACAGTCCATTTATCAGATGTATATACGTACCTCCGAGAGTTGCCTCTCATAGGCACTCCTCATCTCCTCCATGTCCTTCCTCCAGGTCTTGCTCCGTTTCTTCTGCTCCCTCTTCAGATCGTTAACCTGTTCCGTGAATGTGGCCTTCAGAGATTCAATCTCGGCATCAATCTGTCCCTTACGCAATGACTCCCTTTCTGATAGAATCTGTAGCAGAGACCACGTCAGAACAGTCAGTACATGAGAAGGACCCAAGTACTGTATGTCATGAACGCAAACCTACACACACACACACACACACACACACACACACACACACACACACACACACACACACACACAGACACTCAATCCAGTTTGCAACGTTCATTATCTATGCATACGTATATATGTATTAACAAATGACCTTAGCCTGTTCCTGTACTTTAGCTGTATCCTCTTTAGCTTTGGAGAGTTGCATTTGGGCTGTGGTGAGCAACTCTACAGAAACAATGCACACGTGTATGTACGTATGTGCATACGTATACCATGAATACCATGATAACTACGTATGTACTACTCTGCCATACATGTAATAACAGAATATATTATACATACATATGCACTGTATGTAAGTACATAAGGTACATACGTACAGTGCATATACGTACGTACATAGGTACGTATAATAAATATTATACAATACACTTTCCAAGGGGATAGAAGTTGGGACAGGTGAACTTCAGTACACACAGTGATTGTGAACAGCTAGATACGCATGAACATACCTCTTTGCTCCATCGCTGACACCTCTGCCTGCTGCTTGTCTTGTTGAAGCTTCTCTATCATTTCCAACAACGGTTTTCTGACTCTATCCATCTCCTCCTCGTGGCGTTGTCTCTCTGCTCTCTTCCACTCTTCAAATTCTCTTTCTCTCTCATCCCTTGTCCTTCTCTCTCTCAGGGAGAGCTCCTCCTTGAAGAGCCTCTCGGACTCCTTCACCTTATCTGTCACTTGTTGCATCAGTCTAGCTTGAAAATCTTCAGAAATTCTAATGCAAATACACAATGTACATACATACATACACAGTATGTTTAATAACACACAAGGTATCAGTGATATTGTGTAAATGCTCATTGTACACATGTACGTACATACGTATATTGACACTTGTATCAAAGCTGGTTGGAGTATTTATACACATCTACGTATGCCGATTACATTGAATTCAATGTAAATCGGTTTACTAATTTTTGTGCACAAATTAGATTGCTTCCTCCTCTTTGCTGAGAAGCAGCACTAGTTAAGTGCATATTGAAAGTGTACATACGTACGTACATCTATAATATGTATGTAGCATGGTGTGCAGGAGGATCAAAGGGGAAGTGTGGTCGTACAGTTACAAGATACCACACACCTCGACTTGGACGAAGGGTGCTCGGGATGCCTCCGATCGATGTGTGACTGTAGGAAATCTCCAGTGATGAACTCTCTTCTACAGACCGGACACTAGGGGGTGTGTGGACACAAGGGCAATATGTGCATCAGTACAATATGTACACACATACCAGGGGTACAGTTTGAGGAAGTACAACCTGATTGGTTTGCATGACTATCACATGTTTAACATGTGACACATAGAAACACTGAAAAAGCAGAACAATACTGTACATCATAACCAGTATTCCTGCCTCACACCAGTACCCAAACACCATACACAGATGATTACACACAGCCCCACCTCACCACCCCACACACAGCCCCACCTCACCACATCACACACAGCCCCACCTCATCACCTCACACACAGCCCCACCTCACCACCCCACACACAGCCCCACCTCACCACATCACACACAGCCCCACCTCATCACCTCACATACAGCCCCACCTCACCACCTCACATACAGCCCCACCTCACCACCTCACACACAGCCCCACCTCACCACCTCACATACAGCCCCACCTCACCACCCCACACACAGCCCCACCTCACCACCCCACACACAGCCCCACCTCACCACCCCACACACAGCCCCACCACCTCACCACCTCACACACAGCCCCACCACCTCACCACCTCACACACAGCCCCACCACCTCACACCTCACACACAGCCCCACCTCACAACCTCACACCATCCCCACTCACAGGATGGACTCCTGTTGCTCCTGAGCTCAGCATCTCCTGATAGGACTCGATGGCTTTCCTTCTCTTCCTATTCTCCTTCTTCACAATCTTAAGATCTTCATTGCGTGTCACAAGGTCCTTCTGACACAGATCCAGCTCCTAAAACAGCAATCCGCATGTGAACAAATTACAGAACTGTGTACTTTGTGCACTTGTGTTTGGTGTCTGGGTGGTTTTGTGTGTGTGTGTGTGTGTGTGTGTGTGTGTGTGTGTGTGTGTGTGTGTGTGTACATCCATACATACATCTGACACAGTTTTCAACTTCTGTTGTAGCTCCACTACCTGGCCATTGAGACACTGCTGTGTGTACTGAAAAGGAAGGCATGTAGAGACAGTTACACAGAAATACATGCAACAGGTGCTTGCACACCTACATGTACACATATGCATGTACGTAGGTATGTGAATACACACATTGATGCTTTTGAGGGAAAATTACTTAAGGATTCAATAGCACTTTCCTATACACTTGTAATACATACATATGTACGTACATGAATACCTACGTACATATTATAAGCGAACATAGGTCCTCTCTGGGATGCAGTTTCCCGCTCCATGGTGCAAATTGGTGTATGCATATAATAACACACACTTGTGTGTGTGTGTGTGTGCGTGTGTGTGTGTGTATTTGTGTACAGCCTCACCACGAGGTATTCCATTGTGAGTTGTGCTAGTTTGAACAGTTTCATGAAGTGCGGGTCCAACCCTTGAAACTCCTAACAAAGAACAGAAATAGCAAAAATAACAACAACACTGATCAACATATCCGTACATACAGTAGTAGTGAAGAACACACACACACACACACACACACACACACACACACACACACACACACACACACACACACACACACACACACACACACACACACACACACCTCCCCATCAATGTTGCAAAAAGCTACGTTGTACAAATTATCCTGCAAACTCGCTACATCTAGCTCACGGGCAACCTTATCAACGTCAACTGCAGCTGAAAATACGAAAGAGGAAACAGTAGTCAAATTCGTGCACAAAACAAACCGATTACATCGAATTCAATGTGTGAAAGACGCTTTATGCCATCATCAAGCATAGCACAGCATGCACAGAAGTACCTAGCTTTCTCCAGTCAATCCGAGCGTTTCTTTTTCGGAAGGTGAAAGAAGTTGCTAGTAGCGGTTAGGAGAGAATGAATTAAGTCATACAACTATCCTACAACATTGAAAGAGAAATCATAAGGGACGATAAGGAGACGATTTGATTACCTTGATTTTGTGCATTGGTAGAAGGAATGAAATTCATCCTGTATCAGCTACAGGCGAATGGGGAGGCGCTTCTCCGTTCACACAGACGAACCGTGCGTACTAAATCTGTTGCTAAGAGAATATTTCCACTCCCAATCGAAAATGAAAACGGGGACAGACAATCTCATCAGATCAGGTGATCCGGCAGCTCAGTACGCTTTCGTAGGACGGCTAGGGGAAAATAACATGAGACGAATTATCATTCTTTGTTCGGCTGCTGTGCTGTTGATAGCAGTTGGAGGAACACCATTGGACGACTACGTCAACGCTCCGGATTCTCACTACAAATATGAGGAAGTGTCCAAACCGTTCGAAGGCGATGGCTACAAGACTTATTTCCTTAACATGACTTCTCAGAAATGGCTCAACGGTAAGAGACTACAAGTTACATGGCTCTGGCTACGTGCGTGTACGTGTGCGGATACTTGTTATGGGCCTTATGCGTGCATTGTTAGCGAAGTAGCTGTTCTTTCTCGTCCAATGATCATGATCTGATGCGATCAGTGATGATGCTAGCGCTGCTTCTCAACTTAACAACAACACAAGCTATGTTGTCGAGGATGTAAACCAAGGATAATTCACATGCACCATAGAAAGAAAACGCTACTGTACAGAAGAACACTCCACTATCACACTGGTTGGTTTAGAGGTGCCCATCTCGGTCAATTCGCAGCTAAAAGCTAACATACCTGATATATTACCTAATTATTGTATTGATATTGAGAAATATTGTGGTTGGTGAAAAGGTTTGGCGGATTCAAGTGGTTGCCGATTAATGAGAATTCGCTGTAGAGTGGAAATTTGAGATATAGATTGGAGACATACGTAGCTATCTGAATCTGGCTGATTTGACGGTCTCTGTCCACTTGACTGCATGCTGTGATGAGGCCCCACTGTTGAGGGTGTAAACCCATCATTTTGTACTTGTTTGGATTCCTAGATTCTGTCACAAGCCGCTCGGTGTGGTACCACTACCTTGTTGTCACCATACCGGACGTGATACAGTACCCGGAGCATGCCTTCCTGTACATCACTGGTGGAAGCAATGGAGACAGGTCTGCTACGCATCCTC
>OZ026567.1:4239849-4247349 GCA_964020155.1 Chondrilla cf. caribensis
TGTAAGTAAATACAGTCCATTTGTTGAACTGGTGTTATATCCCATCCTCGGACACAGTACTATTCTGTTCATTTTCTATGTTATTTCCATTATCAGTCTGACACTGGAGGTTCGATCACCATGACAACCAAGGAGGAGCCCCTCACCGTGAGAATGTGGCATGCAACCACTCTGGACGGTACTAGGAGGGATTTCAGACTTGCAACTGGACCAAATCCAAGTGAACCAACTCCCCATCCAGTGATTTGGCTACATGAGAATGTCACCAAGGTACACACACACACACACACACACACACACACACACACACACACACACACACACACACACACACACACACACACACACACACACACACACACACACACACACACACACACACAGACAGACAGACACACCTTCTGACCCTACAGATCGACAGCAACACTTTTGTAGCAACTAGAACCAACCCACTTGTAGGGTGGACAGCGTTTTTCATTCAAGTGAGTTAAATCAACAACCATGTACAAAAATTGGCAACCCTGTGCATAAATCCATTTGTATTCACATTACATCAGGCAACGTTCCCCGGTCAAAAGAGCACTGTACTGGAGGTGACCACACAAGTGAACATTATACCAAATACTTACCCTTTCCCTGATTGCCATGGTAGCAGTTGCCGTGGCATCCTGGTGTGAATTTGACTCGTCTTCTTGTATGAAACACGTTTGTAAATTCCAGTAAGTTTATACTTCTTCCACCACTTTCAACTGTGCAGAAGTTGTGGTGAACACAATGTACAATAATACTGTATGCGTGTTTTGAGAAGTTTGAATTGGTTGCTTAATTGTTATAAATTTCTATTTTACCAAAACACTACATTCTATAATATGCAACAGTGTAGAATTTTCACAACTCACATATTACCCACAGATCTTATAAAATACAATAACAATAGAGAAGGTGACTATACTGTTAGTAACAATAATAATAATAACGTCATGTTAAAGGCGACTACCTAACACAGATGTAATAACGAGACATTAAAAAATAATAATAATATTATGTATACAATAATAATAACAATAAAACATGTAACCTAAACAAAATCAATCTAAATATCAGAGTTTGGGAGAGTTCCCAATATAGAGGATGCATACCAACCTGGACCACCACTGAGAGCTGTTGAAGGAGGTGAATGAGTTGGGCTCTACTGTGGCTAACAATAATAATAATAATAATAGCTTTTTTCTTATTTTATTTTATCATTATAGTTTTATTATATCATTATTAGTGTTTGATTTTTGCAGATGTATATAGGCGTGTATCAATATTTTCAGTTATTATATCAATGTTATCTTTATTTAATTGTATATATGTGTATATTATATATTATGTATATTGTAACATCTTTTCTGTACCATATGATAATAATAATAATAATAGCAATAATATAAACGTTGTACACATATAGGAATGTTTTTGATACAAAAATTGATAGCTTGTATGACTGTTTTAGTTCATATATAGTTAGATATTTGTATTCTCTTGGAAGGGTTCAACTTTAGTCTTTGTCTGTGTCTTCTTTGTTTGTACAAAACTGTATTCCTTCTGTGCTGGCTGTTCTCCTCGGTTATTGCCGTGTTGCTCGTTTGATGGTTGAAGTTGTACACCAAAGTTGAGCTGAAATGCCAGTGGCCATCCCGCTATTAATGGTAGAGGTGTGATCATATGAGGTTCCACTTCTCTGTTCAGTAGGCATGGCTTGATGTCTTGTCTGGGATGGCTGCTCTGGGGGAGGGTGTACGGGAAGGGATAGCTTGACATTTTCATTGCTGCCAGCCTCTGTTGAGCAGCTAAACGCTTCCTGGTTTTGGCTCTCCTGTTCTGAAACCAAATTTGAACTTGGTTTGGGGCTAGACCCACTTCAGTACTTAAGGCGTTCAACTGATCTCTTGTGAGATGTGTACTTTCTTCAAATTCTCTTTCAAGTAGCTCCAGCTGTTCGTCAGTGAACTTGCTACGCTGTTTTCGTTTACTGGGACGGGCTTGTGTACTGTGTGTGGCGGCTATGATGGGTTTAATGTTCTCTTGATCAGTGACAGCTCTCTGTCCTGAACACATCCTCTTTGCTGAGGGTGGCTGATCTTCTTTGTTCCCTTCTTCTTCCATAACTCTGTCTTTTGCTGAATCTTGCTTGTGTCTTGAGCATTCATCCTGTTTAACTGGTGGACAGTCAAGGCTCTTGGGAGAAGACTCTACATCATCAAGGTCTAAAATGCTCTTGATGGAGAAGGACTTGGGAGATGACTTAGACTTAACCACTTTGGACATTTCTCTTAACTTTGCCAGCAAATAGCTCTGAATAAAGCTAAAACTCAACACTCAGCTTTTATAGGGGCCTCATTTCATAGCGCCAAGTGTTCATCTGTTTACATATAGAGATTTATTAATTGGACAAATAAAAGATGAATCACTTCAAAGAGTGGTTATGATGTTTACCTAATTATCCAGTTGGTACGTGTCAATTAACGTAAACTTGTGATTACAGTAAAGCGTACAATCGACACCTTCTCTTTGAAATATATGGCGTCTGACGCGGAAAATTATTGGACAGGCCGTTCTAAAGGGATTTCTTTGGACGGCCATTTTCTCAAATGCTCGTTATGCAACAATTTGATACTGTAACATAGGAATACAAAAGCATATAAATTCAATATAATATTTATGCGAGCATTACCTGGCTAGCTGGGATGTCGAGTATATTAGCTTGGAAACGGGCACTAGCACGAAGTCCTTCATCTTGGCTACAGGTGGTCGGTCATGGACGATGGAGACGTCCTTTCAGCACCGAAAGTCTGTCAGGAAAGGTTGGCTGTGTGTTCACTGCGTGGGATAGTCAAAAAGTGCCTTCATTGTATAACACACTAACGACAGATATACAAATACCATCCTTATATTAGTAGAAGCATAGACTATCAAATGCATGCATGCATGTTCAAGAAATCATACTTATGGAAGTATCTTTCCTATGTAAGAATGTCAACGTAGCATGTTCATATCACAATCATATACATTGTGACGTGCACCAGGGTTAGCACATACTCCATGGTTAGTGGGTACACACACTCACACCTGTACACTATGTCAACCAGTATTGATAGTAAGTTCCTCTGATAAGAAGTACAGATTTGGTGTGCCCTTCTAAGGCACTCCATAAGCAAATTGGACTGTATTACTAATGGATAAATAATGTTGAGAGTTCCATCCTGATGTACAAACAGCTGGATTCCAGCTGAAAGGGCTCTCAAACTAAATGAGTGGAAGGATGGATGAGTGAATGAAATCAACAACCAGGTAGATACCATTTCCTTCTCTTCCACAGCCATTTGATAAGATTCTGATTGCCAATAGAGGTGAGATTGCCTGTCGGGTCATGAAGACTTGTCGAGAAATGGGGATCAAGTCAGTTGCTATCTGCAGCGATGCTGATGCTCAATCTGTGAGTGGACACGCGTGTGTTGTATCAATGCAAACAGACACTTTTGCTACAGATGGATACATGTGCGTATTTGTAGTGTACGCTGTGTGTATGTACACAGTGTACACAAACACACAACAGACACACACACACACACACACACACATACACACACACACACACACACACACACACACACACACACACACACACAGTATCTATGTACAAATACTGTTTCTGCTACAATTTCTCCTCACTCAGCTGCACGTTCAAAGTGCTGATGAAGTGGTCAATGTTGGTCCAGCTTTGGCTGCTGACAGCTATCTTAACATGCCTGCCATCCTCAAAGCCATCAAGACAACAGGAGCACAAGCAGTGAGTTGATCAGGGATACTGTACTGAGGATACTGTACTGAGGATACTGTACTGAGGATACTGTACTGAGGATACTGTACTGAGGATACTGTACTGAGGATACTGTACTGAGGATACTGTACTGAGGATACTGTACTGAGGATACTGTACTGAGGATACTGTACTGAGGATACTGTACTGAGGATACTGTACTGAGGATACTGTACTGAGGATACTATACTGAGAATACTGTACTGAGGATACTGTCAAAACAAAAATCGACTGCAAAAATTTGTCTCAAAATGAGCACTTGATGCCAGTCAGGAATTTTTTGTGGCCATACTATTATGTGCTCCATATCACACTGCAGGTTCACCCGGGGTACGGGTTCTTTTCAGAAAATTCACAATTTGCTGAGGAGCTTGTAAGTGGCTGACACCCGCTCGCTAGATCACTCACTTATTTTCTCTGTCACACTCAACACCTTTCATATTCTATGTGTCTGTTCTCATTTGATCTTTCCTTTTCTTTCTTCATTCCCAATTGTTCCTACTTGTTCCCACTTGTTCCCAATTGTTCCTACTCGTTCCCACTTGTTCTTGCTCGTTCCCAATTGTTCTCACTTGTTACCACTTGTTCTCACTCATTCCCACTTGTTCCCATTCGTTCCCACTTGTTCCCACTCATTCCCACTTGTTCCCACTCGTTCCCAATTGTTCCTATTCGTTCCCAATTGTTCTCACTCATTCCCAATTGTTCCCACTCATTCCCACTCATTCCCACTTGTTCCTACTCGTTCCCGATTGTTCCTATTCGTTCCCACTTGTTCTCACTCATTCCCACTTGTTCCCACTCATTCCCAATTGTTCACACATTCTCCATGTATCCAGGTTTGTTCCCCTTGTCTCACTGTCTCTGCTGGTCTTACACATGTTTCTTCATCCGGTCTCTTCACACAGTCAAAGAGAAACGTGACTTTCATCGGTCCTAACGTGCATGCCATCAAAGTGATGGGAGATAAGCTTGAAAGTAAGAGGACAGCTGTCAACGCCAAAGTGAACACCATCCCTGGTTATGATGGGGTTGTCAAGGTTGGTGTTGTAGTGAAGTGAATTGCTGTTGTTGTTGTTATTGTTGTCATAAAGTGAAGTGTTGTTGTTGTTATTATTGTCATAAAGTGAAGTGTTGTTGCTGTTATTATAAAGTTGTTGTTGCTATTGTTGTTATAAAGTGAAGTGTTGTTGTTGTTATAAAGTGTTGTTGTTGTTATTGTTGTTATAAAGTGGAGTGTTGTTGTTGTTATTGTTGTCATAAAGTGAAGTGTTGTTGTTGTTGTTATAAGGTGGAGTGTTAATTGGTGTTGTTTCATAGTTAGTGATGATTAATGTATGTATTGGTCATAGTGAGCCACAAATACTATGGTCCTGTTATTTGTATTGGTGTCCCATCCCTACGCAGGATGCTGATGAAGCAGTAAAGTTAGCCAATGAGATAGGTGAGACTGTGTGTGTGTGTGTGTGTGTGTGTGTGTGTGTGTGTGTGTGTGTGCATGTGTAGCATGTGTAGCATGTGTGTGTGTGTGTGTGTGTGTGTGTGTGTGTGTGTGTGTGTGTGTGTGTGTGTGTGTGTGTGTGTGTTTCTTTCCTGTACTATATATTGCTAGACCATCTCATACCATGTATTGCTAGGCTACCCCGTACCATGTATTGCTAGGCTACCCCGTACTATGTATTGCTAGGCTACCCCGTACCATGTATTGCTAGGCTACCCCGTTATGCTGAAGGCAAGTGCTGGAGGAGGAGGTAAAGGAATGAGGATAGCTTGGAATGACAAGGAGACAATTCAAGGGTTCAAACTGGCCCAGGATGAAGCCAGAGCAGCTGTCAAGGATGACAGGTTGCTTATTGAAAAGTTCATTGACCAGCCAAGACACATTGAAGTACAGGTCTTGGGAGACAAACATGGAAATGTGGTGTGTGCATGTGTGTGTGTGTGTGTGTGTGTGTGTGTGCACGTGCATACAGTACATATGTACATATGTGTTTATATGTGTATACATACATACATGTGCACGTATTTGTCTGCATCTGTATATATAACGTACACCTGTACGTACTTAGATATGCATGCTGCATATTGCAGTTGTTAGTATTTACCTATGTTATGCATACCTACCTACGTCAGATTTACTTGAATGAACGGGAGTGTTCAATTCAAAGAAGAAATCAAAAAGTTATTGAAGAAGCACCAAGGTAAATTGAGCCTAACCGTCCCCGATGTCAACAAGATTCATCAGTGCAAATCCTTGAATAGTAAATTGTACAGCTGATACAGGGCTGATTATGCTATGGTGTTGTCCTCATGGTGTACCCGTGGGACAGTATGTTGCCGCTGGTTAACCCAAATTGCTCGACTTTTTAGAGGTTGCCGCGGGCAATCCTTATGGTACCATTTTATTTCTACTGAATCCCGTTATAGAGCACATATAGTATGTGTTCCTACGCATAACCGCAACAGCGAATTTATATTATGATCTATATTGGGCGGAAAAGATGGCCGATTTCGAAACGCCGAGAATTACAAATTGGGCTGAAATTCGAGCGCAACGGCTTCGCTGAACGTAATATCTTCAGCGAAGGGTCTAATGAACCTCAAAGAGACTCCCAAGTAACCCTAGTGAAGGGGCGAACCCGAATTACGTGTGTTTCAAAATTTGGCATTTTGGGTAAGTTTAAATAGAGCACGTAATATACTAATATCAGATAGGTCACGGTAGCCGGTTGGTCGAAACCTCAAAAGGACGGTTTTTTTCTCTGAAAAAAAAAGAGCTCACTTCCTGGTGGTCAGTCGCAATACTCTCTACAAAGAACCGTAGGGGGGAGCTTTGGGACTCGCGGCTGACCTCCCAGCTAGAATAGTGTCTTCTGCATTCGCGGAATGACCAAGTACATAATCTCTGTGGAAAGTCCCTGTTCATATGTGTGGTTGACCTACTTTTTTCTTTTTTTTTTCCATTTTCTAAAATGGAGATGTATACATCATATATACGTATATATATATAATAGGTACGTATATGTCGTACCTGTTGCATTATATGTGAGAGTGAGTTGTTCAGCATACAGTTCTCTGTGTCTCTCGCAGCACGTTCATCGATCCAGACACTAGGAGGTCAATGGGGGAACAGGCAGTGGCTCTAGCGAAGGCCGTGGACTACTGTTCTGCAGGGACAGTCGAGTTTCTTGTTGACTCCAAGAAGAACTTTTACTTCTTGGAGATGAACACACGTTTACAGGTTTGTATTTGTGAGCTGTACTGGTGTGTGTATGTGTGCATGCATGCGTGCGTGTGGGCATGTGTGTGCATGTGTGTGTGTGCCACTTGTATGTGCTTGCTTGTGAACACAAATACACTGGACACAGTAACATATGTAAGTATATTGTTGTTATAAACCAGATTTATTTGCTCTATTGTTGTTGTTTATGATATACAGGTAGAACATCCCATAACTGAGTGTATCACAGGTGTCGATCTGGTGAGGGAGATGATCAACGTGGCTGCGGGGAATCCCCTCACCCTCAAGCAGTCCGATATAGGGATCAACGGTTGGGCAGTGGAGGCAAGAGTATACGCAGAAGTGAGTGGATACGTAGGTTTAGAGTCACCTTTCCTGACTCAACATGGCCTTC
>OZ026567.1:4249849-4267349 GCA_964020155.1 Chondrilla cf. caribensis
TTTCAACAAATTTCATTCAAAGCGTGTACCCCAGTGGGTTCAAAGGTCGTGTGCTGAGCTCCAAGGAGAAAGACCAGCTAGTAGCAGCTGCTGCATACATGCACATAGAACAGTCAGAGTTAGCCAAGAACTTCCTAAATCAAGACCGGTATGTGTGCAGGTATTGTGTGTGACATATGTCTTCACTATGTACTCGTGTGTGTTGGTGAGAACCTCTACTAGTGTGTGTACAGTAGGACCTCTGCTAGTGTTTGCACAGTGGGACCTCTACTAGTGTGTGTACAGTGGGACCTCTGCTAGTGTGCGTACAGTAGAACCTCTACTAGTGTGTGTACAGTAGGACCTCTACTAGTGTGTGTACAGTGGAACCTCTGTACATATTGATAAATGTTCAGAAGAACATTGTTCAATTTCTCTATCAGATTGTACATAGGAGATGAGATTGAATCTTCATGGCAACTACTAGTGATGCTTGGCAGCGAGAAGTTCAACATTGAAGCGTGGTACAACCAGGATGGATTTCAGGTTCAGGTTGAGGACAGACAGGTGAATTTGAAGTGCGACTGGAAACTTGGTGACCCCCTCATGCTGGCAGAGATCAATGATGAAGAGGTGACACTTCAGTTGGAGGGGAGGGTTGGGGACAAACTACAGATGAGACACTATGGAAACCAAGTGAGTGGTTGGTGCTGGTTACCGTGGAACCAATCTAAAACTACAACAACCCATCTCCCTTCAGTATTCCGTGCTGGTATTGGACTCAACACAGGCCAAGTACAGCGAAATTGTGACCCATGTAGCTGATGTGAGTACAGTGTGGGGAGTACATTTCCCTTTGTGTAGGGACATTTCCCTGTCATCCTCATTCATTTCTATTGTAACATCCATGTGCATATACAGTGGACCTCTCTATTATAAACTTCTGAATTGGGAAAACCTCTATATTGAGGACACCATTCTGTGTCCCAGTGTAGTACTGTAGTGTATAAAATGACCTCTGAATTGAGAACACCTCTGTAATAAGGACATATAATGGAGGTCCAAAGGTGTCCTTAATAGAGAGGTTCCACTGTATACATATTGTACATACTTCACATACTTACATATGTATGTGGTACAAGGATTACTGATTTCAAGTTTGCTGTTTATGGAATTTAGGATCACCAGGACAACGTGCTCCTGGCTCCTATGCCTGGCGTTGTGAAATCAGTAAACTGTAAAGTTGGAGATGAGGTGAGGCTCTACTGGATGTGTCTGTCTGTCTGTCTGTCTGTCTGTCTGTCTGTCTGTCTGTTTGTATGTCATCTATTTGTCTCTTTGATTATAACATGTTTGTTTCTTTGTTTGTTGTCCTGTTTGTTTGTGTGTGTATCCAATGACTTGATGTACACAGTACTAATCCTCACCCAGGTCGAGGCTGGTATGGAAGTTGTCGTTTTAGAAGCAATGAAAATGCAAATGCCTCTGTTTGCTCCGAAGACAGGAAAAGTCAGTTTGATATCATCCATTCCTCCCTAGCTCATTAAACATTATCAGTGAAGGATAATAACACACACACTCACACTCACTCACTCAACACACACACGCACGCACGCACGCACGCACGCACACACACACACACACACACAGTGTATTCATTCCTTCACAGGTGAAGGCCCTACGTGTAAAAGTGAATGAAAATTTATTGGGAGATGACGTCATCATGGAATTTGAGAACTGACAAGCACCACCAACCACCATAGCCATATCTTGTGTATGTACCAAATGTCTGTGTGCTGTTTTGCAATGCTGAATTGGTCATATTGTGATAGTATCTCAGACACTATACCAGGTGACCGTGATAACACTATCCTAACCGCGAATAAATGACACACGATCTTTTTCGAACAACAGAAATTAATATAAGCCTGAAAATTAATGTAAACAGTAGTTAACACGAATTATTAGTAATATAATTCTGTATCTGATATAATTCTGGAATTTAGTGAAATTGTATTGTAGCAGTGGTTGCATTGGCTAATACGTACCTACACACTGTCACATATTGCACATTTGTACCTGAGTCTGTGGGTTAACGGTCACATAATGACTAACAGTCTATATAGTCCGAGTAATGCACAGTACATCAGTTGGACAACTTGTGACCAATAGAAACTTACCTATAACACGTGGAATACAGTGGAACCTCTCTATTAAGGACACCTTTGGACCTCCATTATATGTCCTTATTACAGTGGTGTCCTCAATTCAGATGTCATTTTATACACTACAGTACTACACTGGGACACAGAATGGTGTCCTCAATATAGTGGTTTTCCTAATTCAGAGGTTTACAATAGAGAGGTCCCCCTGTATATTCACATTTATGAAATGTATAATGATTTATTATGTATAATGTATACATACATGTATTCTAATATTGATGGAGTGTGTTAATTATTGCATTATGTAAATTGGAACTACAGGAAACATCCATGTCCATAAATCCACTGTGACGGAATCATCCTTTAGACTCTCATCATTGTAGTTCAATATCATATCGTAATCTTAAACAACCTTAAGATGATTGTTACCATAGTTACCCATGTTCTAGTTAATTAGGATCCTATTATAGGATCACCTTTTATGCAACCCTATCTATGTACTTATGCATATTATGTATATGTATATATACAGATGTAATTGATTCAATTCAATCAACATAATACGTGCAAGGATGATTAAAATGGTGTCAATTTCGGAGATGAATGATTATGTGCGGTATTGCTACATATCATTGATTCTGTGTTCTGTGTGCGTTGTTCATTAATTCAATAAAACAATGATAATATAGCTGATGGACATCACACAAAAATGATTAAAAAGTCATTTACTATCAAACACAGGAACTTAATTAAAAATGGAGTGAATAATGAAGTTTCTCAGACAGACACGCACTCGACATGTTATGTGTACGCTGTTCACAACCAGGACTGCCTTAGGTCAACTCTTCGATCACGTTGGAATCATCGGTGTTACAGTTTGCTTGCGGGTTGGATTTCTTGTTAGTGTACCTTGTCTTCAGAGATGCCTGACGTGCTGACTTTAACGATACTACTCAAGGAATTCTGCCTCGTTCCTTTCTCGACAACCGCCCTCGTGTCTGCCGCCATCTGCCTCTTCTGGGTACAGCCGTAGAGGACGAACAAAGTGATGAAGAACAGCCCGGAGAGAAAAAACACGGCAATTATCAGAGCTGCGATGAGAGTGAACTCGAATTCAGTGTTTTCTAGGTTTTGTGAATCAGGTGCCTCGCTGGTTGAGTTGTCGTTAATTTTTGTGGCATCTGTAGACACAAAAGACATTCCCTACTTTATTAAGTCCACACAAATACAAGAGGTAAAACATAACTTCGTGGGTGACTTTATAATGTTTATTCGGCGGTTACAAACATCTCAAGAACGCATAGTTCATACAGGTTTAGATATGTCGTTACAACACTCACCTCTTGACGAGTGGCTTGAATTCACTGATAGCGTCGACAGGTACAGCAGTACAAAGAATAGAGGTAAAATATTAATAAAGGAGAAAGCCCGTAATTCGCGACGCTCGAACATAACGTGATACGTTAGTCGAGAAAACTACACTACACAAGCGTTGAGAACTCCGAGTGTCCAGAGACGATTGAAGCCTGTACATCTATAGGTTAAGCGTTATTGTCTGGTTTCAACTTAGCTCAGAAGCCACTGATGTCCTTAATGTCACTAGAGTGGAATGTAGTGTGTGTATTGATGTCATTGCAACCAGTACTCATCAATGGTGTCGATTAATAGAGTATACAACTTACAAATTGAACGCGATAAACAGACAAATGAGTCGTCATTAAAGGTGTGTGTGTGTGTGTGCGTGCGTGTGTGTGTGTGTGCGTGTGTGTGTGCGTGTGTGTGTGTGTGTGTGTGTGTGTGTGTGTGTGTGTGTGTACATGTGTGTGTGTGTGCGTGTGTGGGTGTGGGTGTACACGTGGGTGTGTGTGTTTGCATATGTATACATAATGTACATCAATACGTGTATATTTATGTGAAATACAAACCATAATAACCACAGTAGTCAAAACGCACATCACACAAATCTAATTAATCGTGGTTAAGTCCAACATCAGCTCTGAGGGGTGGAGTCACTGAGGGATTATCTGCGATTTTCACTTTGAACGGAGATCCTGGTACGTGCCAACCAGACCACATCACATCAACGAGGTAGCTACCAGCATAGGATGGTTGGTAGGAAGCCAGCACCGTTCGTTTCATCTTCCTGTCTTGTGACATGTTGAGCTTGAACCCGCCTCGAGGACCATGGACCATCACAACCAAGTTACCCTCACCCGCTTTACTAGTCTCCATCGAAAACGTCCCCTTTTGTCCGACAAATCCATCCAATAGCCCGGGACCACGAGCACAAACTCTCTCGGGTGAAAACGTCTTCAACTTGAACGGACTGCCATCAATGTGGTTGCCATCTGCATAGACGTTGATTAAGTACTTTCCGGATTCAGTTGGGGTGAAGGAGAGGTTGTGTGAGAATTTTTCATTCTTGGACTCAACAACACTCCGACTTACGACAGTCTGCTTGGGACCGATGATCACAGCCATCAGCTCCGCGGTCGGGTCCGCACCCTCCCTGCACTGTATGTGTCCTGTGAATACATCGTCAACTTTAACAGGCCCATTTGCAGCCAGGAAAAATTTTTGAGGGTCGGCCAGTGGGTGACAATTAATTTTGAAAGGTGACCCAGGGATATCAACTGTGTCCCAATGCACGGCCATCTGGTATTCACCGGGTTGAGGAATGGTGTAACTAACAGTGTACGAGTTGTCTTCTTCTTTGGACGGTTGGATGGTTATGTCAGGGGCATCCGGATCGCTTGGGGGCTTAACTCCCTCTAGGTCTACTTTATCGATGCTAACAGTGAGTTTGTCAGCACTCTGGTTTGGAACTGCTATGCAAACACTCTCCTCCTTCCCCTGTTTAGCTTGGTATAAACCTCTACCATCAGCCTTGCAGTGAATAGCCTCAGGTACCTTGTCCACGCAGGTGAAAGTGAAAGGAGAGCCATCAATTTCTTCCTCGCCGAAGGTTATCCGCATTGCATACTCGCCTTTGTGAGTTGGTTTGTACGTCACCTTGTACATAGTCTCCGTGAGCTGCTGGACTCGAGGGGACAGAGGTTTATCACGCCCCTCCTCCTGGACCTCAGCCGACACCACGCCTGACCCCGCCCCCACCGTGCTCACGGCAAAGCTGACCTTCTCACCCACTGTCACACTGCCGTAGACGTTGTTCATGACCACACGACACATCGTTGCGTCCCCTTCGGATTTGACTGAGGCTGATTTGGCAAAGGGTTTGAGCAAGCAGCCATCCAGGACGGAGATCGCCTATGGGATATTGACAAAACATAATTACTGACACAATCGGAAATGGAAATCAGAGTCATTAATGGTATATTAAAACCATTACCAATGGACACAAATACATTATCACAATCAATCATGTTTAATATTGCATATATTATACTATCACTATTAGTAGCAATATTACATTATGGTAATATACCTGATTGTACAAATTGAAATGATGTATTGTGTTAACATATATATTTGTTAGTGTATGTACACACCTTATCAAAGTTTGTCCTCAGCATCAGTGATTTTGGCTATGAAGAGAAACACCAAATTGAATGTCATATACATAAGCACACCACACACACACACACACACACACACACACACACACACACACACACACCACACACACACACACACACACACATACCACACACACAC
Source organism: Chondrilla cf. caribensis (assembly GCA_964020155.1). Classification (NCBI taxonomy): domain Eukaryota; kingdom Metazoa; phylum Porifera; class Demospongiae; order Chondrillida; family Chondrillidae; genus Chondrilla; species Chondrilla cf. caribensis. The sequence continues at coordinate 4,255,669 of OZ026567.1, forward strand.
ACACCACACACACACACACACACACCACACACACACACACACACACACACACACACACACACACACACATACCACACACACACACACCACACACACACACACCACACACACACACACACACACACACACACACACACACACACACACACACACACACACACACACACACACACCTTGCCCATTGCCTCCACCAATGAGTTATAGTAAGTCTCCAGGAGCCTCATGGTCACCCAGTCAGTCACCGATGTCTCAGTAACTGCCATAAAGTACAGTGAATCATAACTGCGTGTGGAGAACAGTCAATGTGACACTCATGACATGCACTGCACATGTGAGACATGTGATATGCATTACAAGAAGTACTCCTAACACACCTGACACACAGCACACTTGTCATATGTGACACATGTGACACGCATGGCACGCATGGCACACATGGCACACATGGCACACACACACACACACACACACACACACACACACACACACACACACAAACACACACACACACACACACACACACACACAGCAGACGCAATTCAAGTTAGCATAATCATTTCTGTTTTGGAATAAATCAAGATGTTTTGTTGACAGCAAATGTGGGACTTCTTCCTGTCTCCCATGTAGACAGACACATCAAATAAAGCACTGAGGAGCGAGCCCCACCACCACCCAAGGCAGGGTTACTCAGGGGTTCTCACATACCATAATAGGTGGCTGTGGGTGTGTGTGTGTGTAGGGATTCTATGTACTCCTGTGTGCCATGTAGGGAATAGGGTGGTAGTGTCATGTCCGGGCCTCTGTTTATGTGGAGGTATTGGATTCAGATGTGGATGAACATCTGTGTTACATATGCATGGATACACCAAATGAAGTCTGATTTTCATGGATTCACAAGTAAATTTGAAAACATTACATATGCACAACATATGCCCACATGCATGTACACAAATAAGTGCATGAATACTGTATGTTTACATATATGTACACAAGTGCACACGCACGCTCACGCACACACGCACACACACACACACACACACACACACACACACACACGAACACACACACACACACACACACACACACACACACACACACAAACACATACCTCTTGTACACAGCCTTCACATCAGAATGACACAGTGTTCCACTGATGTGAATTGGATGGCTACCTGCCGCCTTCAGCACCATTGTAATGCACTGGTTCAAGAATTCTCTCCTTCTGCTACTTCCTCCAAATGCAGCATGTCGCCACACTTGCATGCATATTGATCCAGACGGCTCAAACACAAGCACACAAAGAACCTACATGAGAGGCAATAATGACACTGAATATTTAAGAACACTCAAATGTTTGTAGTACACTGCAGCTCTTTCAACCCGAACCCAGGAAGCTGGCAGTTTCCTTCCGTGCTAACAGAACACATTAACATATTCGTGGCTAGTGCTGAGAGCAGAATGAGCTATTGCATGAACCTCAACCACGAATAGGAAGATTTTGCGTTTAGTGTTCACTACTGCAGTACTGTTCTTTTTGACCTTGAGCAGTTAAAAGGTCACCATAACTACCTCTTAAGAGTGAACGGGATCATTTTGAACACACGGCAATTGCCACAGCGTACCGTTTTACATATACTCTACTAGTAGCCTAGCCACTGTGATGACGCCCTCCTGTAATTCGTTGAAGAACGCACGCAATGCCGCGCGTACAGCCAACTAATGTTGCGCTGTGTCAGTACGAAATTGGTCACCAGGACATTTGCGAGTACAGAGTACAGCTACTCCTCCTCCAAGCTATAACAGGATGGTCGGAGTTCATATAGCTACGTTTAGACACACGTAGAAAGTGGAGATGCGGCCGATATAGACAACTTATCACCCATAATAATAGTTAACATGCCAAAGTGCATGAATACCGCACTCACCATTTTGGGGGGCTTGAGAAGCTAAACGTGATGTAGAGCCTAATCTAGTTCCTTCCTGCAACTGCCTCCCGACCGATAGTGACAGTAACAAGCACAGCAGCCTTTTTAGAGTGGTAGTTGTGTAGCGGTATACAAGCAAGTTTGGTGGATGCCCATAATGAAGTACCGTACAACCAGTTGGAAGGATTCCGTCTTCCGTCGCGCTGATGACGTAATTTTCGCTGCTCGGTCGAGAGCACCATTCGAAGAGCTTCGTACATACTTAGCGTGTGGAATGCTCGAGACCCGCGAAAGACACCGAGCACTTCCGGAGAAACACTTCCCCACATTACACATCGCATAGGACTCCTTCTGAACGCAAACTGCAGTACACCTGAGTACATACTTTTGGAGTCAATTCACTTAACGAATCCACAGGTACTTCATGTCATGAATACCTTTTAAAGGTACTAAGCATCGTTGCAATGGTATATTTGTACATGTTTTGTTCTTCAAGCCTTGCCAACATTAATGTAGTCCATGCTATCCCGACTTTAATATCTTAGAATCATTATACCATCAATAATTTTATTACATACTTCATCGCATTAAACAGTAGATATAAATAGCTTGTTTCACGATTAAATTATATTTTATTATCCTGTTATCCATTTTGTATGGACAATGGTACTACCCATAACAGAGATTACTCAATAATTGCTAATTAGGTACACAGGAAAACAATTAGACAATACAAAATAACAGTAAATATCAAAACAAAAATTACACGGTTGTGACTCCAGCGACATGTTATAACAGTGTTAGACTTCGGGCCAATCAGTAGGCGTATTCTTACCAGAATGGCGGCGGCCATTTCTCTGTCGCTGTGGTAACGGTTGCTGGTTTTCCTCGCTATTGGCACTGTGGTCCACCGGATCAGTAGACAGTGATCCCTGCTTTTGCTGCTGGTTGTTCCTTGGCTGTTGCCCGCTCGAGTTCCGCTGGTTCGGATTCCTCCTTCGCTGCTTTTGGTACCCTCTCCCTCTTTCACTACCCCCTCTACCACCATGCTGGTATGCACGGCGACCATAGCGATTACTGTTGGATTGCACCCTGCCAGTTCCTTGACGATTCGTAGTTCTGTGCATGCTCTCAGCATCAGCGGTAGTAGGGATGTCTTCTTCGCCTTGACTGTACGCACTTGTTTCTTCTTCGTCATCGTCTTCTTCCGAGTTCTGGGTGCCATTCATCACGGAGGACAGTTGCTGGTGCTGAGGTCTGGAGTCTCGTTGCTGGTGTTGCTGCCATTGGGGTTGAAGGTCACGCTGGTGCTGCTGCCGCTGTGATTGGAGACTCTGTTGTTGCTGTATTTGTAATCGAAGATCCTGTGGTTGTTGTTGTTGTTGTTGTTGTTGTCGTTGGTATTGGTGTTGGTGCTGTTGTGGCTGGAGGTCTTGTCGGTACGGCTGCTGCTGTGGTGGGGGTTTAAGATCTGGTTGATCTGTCTGTGATCTGAGATCACGCGGAGAGCTATCATCGGTCTGGACGTCAGGATCAACTACAATTGCACAAAAGTAATATTAATCCATGTATATGGTAATGTAATAGGTAACAAGTACAATATAAAGTGTGTAAGTGAACACACATGCACATGCACACACACACACACACACACACACACACACACACACACACACACACACATACACACACACCACGAACACAAACACACGCACACACACACACACACACACCACGAACACAAACACACGCACACACACACACACACACACACACACACACACACACACACACACACACACACACCATGAACACACACACACTACATGTGCACAATAGAAGTTTGTACAAGATTTGAAGTTGGCGGAGAGGGGAACTTGTGGAAGCACATTTAGGTTAAAATACCTATCAGTATTTCATTGTTCAATATAAAGGTCAACTAAAATAGATTAGCAATGACTACTAGTAAGGCTTCGAGGTTGAGGTAAATAATATTATTACGCACGCATAAGTGTGGGAGTTTTGGGGGCGGGGTTCACCCTGGGAGGGAAGATCCCAGGTTTCCCCGGGTTCTGTAGGACCACCTGTACATAGCGCCGAAGTGTACCTTCACCCACATGTACAGTAGACCACATGCAGTACCAGGGTTAAGGTAAATCACATTGAGTTGGTAGCACCACAGTTAACCTACTCTGAGCTTCTTGTCCGAATGTCGATCCACTTCTGTGGTTGGAGTCACTACCCGTTGACGCACGACCACGCTTGGATGAGGAGTAAGACAGAGGTGTGGAATCGATCCGCATCCTGTTGAGTTGGAAATCTAGCTCCTCTCTACTCTTCACGAGTTGCTGGATGTCCTTCAGATCCTCCATGAGATAGTCGATCATGATTTTCGCATTATCAATGCTCTTCCGCACTCCGACAAACGTGAATGGGACCTGCAGCGTGAACATCACGTGGGAATAATTATACATACACAACCACAAACAGACATGAACTACCACTAACTCACACACACGCGCGCGCGCACACACACACATGCACATGCACATACACACGTACATGTACACACACACGTACACGTACACACACACACACACACATGTACATGTACACACACACACACACACACACACACACACACACACACACACACACACACACACACACACACACTTCTGTGCTGGTATCAATACTCTTCTCCTTGGCTTCTTCATCACCCAGGATCTTCACATTGACGATTCCTGACTTATCCATAATATCCTGAATGACCTGGCCTTTCTTGCCGATCACTTTGGCTGAAGAGAGCAAATCAGTCCACAGTGAAGTCCACAGTTGTTCACAATGATAACAGACTCACATGTACACGTGTGTGTATGCATACGTGTAAGTAAACACACCACAAACGTATGTATGAATGCACGAACACATCATACACACCACACACACACACACACACACACACCGGCAAGGTCCCTAGGTACTCTCATTTCCTCCGAGGCATATTCAAGCATATCTCTAGCTTTCTTAACAGCTTCTTCCGTCTACAAAAGAAGGATCAAATACTCCACAATTGGTATTTGTACCCCCCTCTACCACCCACAACAAATCTCAGGGAACTCTGAAGGCAGCTCCATCATATCAGCAATTCAACGTTACAAGTTGAAAACACAAAAACTTCACTACTGACTACATTTTGAGGGTTCATCTCAGGTAGGTATACGTATGTACATTGTCGGCATTACATGGATAACGCACACAGTATCAGAGTTGGGTCCTTACCTCTCCTATGATCTTGACTTTCGAGGTCTCATCGTCGATTTGCACGTGAAGGATCCCATCGATTCTCCGAGCTGCTTGCAAGTTCTGTCCCTTCACCCCGATCACCAGGCCAAAGAGATCCTGGGGGACTAGAAACTCCTCCTGGTAGTGGTTCTCGTACATCGTCTTGACCTTCATCAGCTGCACCGAGTGAGAGATTGTACCACTATCAATTCTACTAGCTAACCTCATTGGTAGAACAAGGGAACAAAAGGAATTATTCAGTCAGTTATGCCACTATTTATAAAGATGCTTCTTTGTAAGCTTGATAAAATAATGCACACACACACACACACACACACACACACACACACACACACACACACACACACACACACACACACATGCACACACACACACACACACACACACACACACACACACACACACACACACACACACACACACACACACCTCCAGTTTCCTTGTTGTTTCTTCATTATGGCTGGTCAGCAGACCCTTGGTTCTCAAGTTCCTGAAGTGCATATCAATAAGCAACGTGGCACACTCCACAGGCCGGTTGGAGGCAGAGAGGACAACGAGAGACTTGGTGTCCTCTTGGTAGTGAACAGAAAGAGCTCCGATCTTCTCCTTGAACTTCTGGTGAGCTTCTGGTATTCTACAACTGTACAAATGGATGTACAGAGAGCAAGATTGCAATGGTTGATGGAACCTGTATGAACAGCCTCCTTCCTACAACTAGTCCCGTGTATCCAGACTAGCCAGATTAACTCAAAAACAGTCACAACAGACGTCTCAACCATGTACATATGCAGTTCTTCTTCAGTTACAAAACTATTTTGAAACTGAAGAAGAACTCCACAGTCAAACAGCCTCACAAATTATTTGCGATTACTGCTTTTCTGCTCAAAATATTCCTGTTCAAATTCTCTCCCATAGCTACGAGCCTCCACGATGCATCACTCACAAAAGTTCTGTATCCGATGGGACTGGAAATTCTCCCTTGAACAATTGTGGGGCAACCTCTTTCAGTGACGGACTACAGTGCATGGTGTAAGAATACAAGAGTATACAGGAATATACAATATTACAAAAGGATATAACAAGAATGTAACAGGAATATACAATGTTATACAAGGATATAACAAGAATATAACAGGAATATACAATATCATACAAGGATATTACAAGAATATACGAGAATATAAAGAAAATATACAATGTTATACAAGGATATTATAAGAATATACATACATTCTGTATATTATGCTACTGATGACTAGGAAAAGGATGAGGAATGCATAAAAAACTATTTTTTTACAAATTTTCTCAAAAGAAAAATTCAGAATCTGCTGTAACAAAAGAATGCAACACAAAAGGGGATCATAACAATACAATAACTCACTTCTTGTTGGCAGGACGGATGTTCTCTCTGTCAACGATATCCGTGTACGTGTGGTCCTCGTCAGAGAACTCCACTACTATTAGGTCTCCTCTCACCTTGGCTACCTTCCCAAGCCACCACCCTGAGGGCTCGCCTTCTTGGTGAGGGAGAAAGGCTTCTACTTCTTGTTCTACAACCAGTTCGCTCTCCTTGGTCGATGTGGTGGGAGGGAATCGGATGTTCGTGAGCTGGACTTCACATGAGGGTCTCCACCTGTGGACACACAAGAGCGAGGAGAGGACAAGCTGTGATGAACAAGAAGGAGAATCAAGAATTCTAGTTTGGCTCATTTCATATGTACCCATTCTCAAAAGCAACTGTCCCTGCCCCTTTATCTTCATCAATGTCCACCAGGATTGCCTAACGTGGAAACAAATCATAAACGGGAATAAATCGATACACAAACACACAAACACAACGCTATGCAACTAAAACAAACAAACTTTCGAAGCTGTAAATACAAATAAACCTTTAAGACTCATATTTACAAATAAAGTAAGTGACAACATTCTTCATCACCCCGAGTTGTTCAACCGGGGCGACCACCTTAAAGCATATATACCGCCCTAACTCACCGAATAATAGGCTCCACAGACATCAGGGAGTACCACTTCGATCTTACAGTTCGTCCCCATTTACGTAGTTCAACCGAATACACGAGAAGTTCCTGGAGACTGATAATATCGTACAACTAATCCTATGTCGGTGTTATGTATAGACACTTAGTATTAATTGGGGGTGCTAATACATTAATACTGTTCATAATGTTTATATATCATGTATAAAACATTCATTACCGCCCCTTCCCGCCATTTTGTCTCTCTTCCCGCCAAAAAGCAAGCCATATTATCGTACTCTGTTAATTCGAACGAAAGTACGTGCAAGCGCCAAAGCATGACCGACTGTTCTTCAGGGCCCAAGCAGATAGACGAGGACAAGATATCTTATGCTAAGCGCGGACAAAAGCGCCACGTGTTCCTTCTACCCGGTTAGCCGCCATGTTACCACTGTCATATTATACCTTCACTTGTTTTGACGTATAAATGAGTTATGGTCCTGTGTGTGTACGTCATATCCTGTGTTGCATTGTTGGCTAGAATCCATAGCTAAACCAGCACAAGAAGGTAAAAATGCTCTGAAAGGACCTACAATTGTATCCTTGAGGCACCCCCGGAATACCGATGGCTGTTTGTTCCTTCTCCATCCAAGTACCTCTAAAGTGTACGAATTGAAGAAAGTTTCTTCTGCAGAGCCTAGGTGCTGGTTTGCAGAGACCACATTATTACGAGGTTTGTTTGTGTAATCGTAGAATGGTCTCTGTAGATGCAGCAGCCCACATGCACATGTGTACCTCCCATGCATCAAGGTGTACAATCTTACATGCATGTACAGTACAGTATGTACATCAAGGTGTACAATCTTATGCATGTACAGTACAGTATGTACGTCAAGGTGTACAATCTTATGCATGTGCAGTACAGTATGTACGTCAAGGTGTACAATCTTACATGCATGTACAGTACAGTATGTACGTCAAGGTGTACAATATTATGCATGTACAGTACAGTATGTACGTCAAGGTGTACAATCTTATGCATGTACAGTACAGTATATACGTTAAGGTGTACAAATTCACATGTCCGGCACAGTATTACATTATGTACATCAAGGTTTACAATCTTATGCATGTACATTGTGTGTCCTGTACACACAGATGGAAGTCTGTACATTGTGACTGCAGTGGATCCACTGTTCCTGGTTCTGCCGTATCTCATGAAAGCCACCGAGGTGGGTGGCCCCTGTGTAACACTTTATATGTATACATATGTGTATATAATGTATAAACCCCTTTTATACACATGCAACAATACACTGTACAGTACATGTAGTACGGCTGTGGATCAGTAGCCTTGGGTAATTATTCAAGAATCGTATTTATCACGATATTTGACATGGACAATAATCCTATCGTGGTGGAATTTCACATCGCAATTATCATTGGAATGCAATTATCTGCTAAAATTGTTTCTGTCCGATTTGTGTATGTGTGTTTAAGTGATGACTTGGTTAATCTACCCAACTTGTTAATCTGTCACAGTCAATTAGTGAGAATTCACTACAACGCATATATACTGCACATACATGCACGTATCATCTTATGTATCACAATAATTGCACAATATGATGCTTATACAGTGGAACCTCTCTATTGTAAACCTCTGATATGTGGAAACCTCTATAATAAGGACACCATTCTGTGTCCCAGTGTAGTACTGCAGTGTATTAAGTGACCTCTGAATTGAGGACACCTCTGTAATAAGGACTAAAATCAAGGTCCCAAAGTGTCCTTTATAGAGAGGTTCCACTGTAATCCAAATGTTTGGCTACACTAACTTTGCTACATAGCAAATGTATCAGGTGGTATTGAGAATGTTTTTGCTGTATTCAGGGGAGGAAATTTGTCCCTTTGGATCAGATTTTAGAAGATGATACTTATTACTCCGTTTGTGAGCTGACGTCTTATGTTTCTGCTGACCAGTGGAAAAATCTGTGTATTGTTAAAGGTTGGTTTGCATGTTCTCAAGTGTACATGTGTTTGTTGTCTATCTGAGCTGCATTGACCTGTGAGTTGTCTGCTGTTGCAGTGGTAGGTGACAGGGTCTTCCACAAATATTCCGAGGAGTTGACCCTCAAATGGTTGCATCGTAAAGTGAAGTTGCTGGCAGATAAACTGGAAGAAGTTGGAGTTCAGGTGGAGCAAGGATCAAGAACGGCTCTTGTTGTCAGTACAAAGAACAAAAAAGCAACTAAAGGTATCCATGTTTATGCAGATCCCATTCCGAGTTCCATTTTCTCCTTTCAAACTTCTGTTCTTGATTTTGTACATACTGCCTATATTAGATGACTATGTTAGGTATGCGTGTGGAATGGTTGTAGACTACCTCTCAATGGAGTTAGGATTCAAGCTATATGAACACTTAGGGTGAGTTTGGTGTGATGTCTGGTAGGTCGTCTGGTGGTGTGTGTAACAGTCTGGTAGGTCGTCTGGTGGTGTGTGTAACAGTCTGGTAGGTCATCTGGTGGGTGTGTAACAGTCTGGTGTGATGTCTGCTGGGTGTGTAACAGTCTGGTGTGATGTCTGGCAGGATGTGTAACAGTCTGGTAGGTCGTCTGGCTGGGTGTGTAACAGTCTGGTGTGATGTCTGCTGGGATGTGTAACAGTCTGGTGTGATGTCTGCTGGGGTGTGTAACAGTCTGGTAGGTCGTCTGGTGGGGTGTGTAACAGTCTGGTGTGATGTCTGCTGGGGTGTGTAACAGTCTGGTAGGTCGTCTGGTGGGGTGTGTAACAGTCTGGTGTGATGTCTGCTGGGATGTGTAACAGTCTGGTGTGATGTCTGGCGGGGTGTGTAACAGTCTGGTGTGATGAGAACAAATTCTTAGATTTCTGATTTTTGCTGTGATTTTAGGATATCTCTAGTTGGAGCTTTGGGTCGGAGTGTTAGTACTCCTCAAAAGAGTGAATCCCTCTCGTTAGAAGGTGAATCTAGTGAGGACCTGCCCCCTCCAATGAAGAAGACACGCTCCGAACCTGCCGGTGGACCTCTTGAAGATTACACAAAGTACAACCAAGTTCACAAACCCAGTAGCACCAAGGTAGATGTTGGTTCACCCCTGTCCTTTGTAGACAGTGTGTGGTGTGTCTTTTAATTGTAGAGAATGTGTGGTCTGTCCTTTGTAGACAGTGTGTGGTGTGTCTTTTAATTGTAGAGTGTGTGGTCCATCCTTTGTAGACAGTGTACTGTACTATACTAGTGTGTAGTGCATGATTACGAATGTGGGGTCTGTCCTTTGTAGACAGTGTGTGGTGTGTCTTTTAATTGTAGAGAATGTGTGGTCTGTCCTTTGTAGACAGTGTGTGGTGTGTTTTTTAATTGTAGAGTGTGTGATCCGTCCTTTGTAGACAGTGTACTGTACTATACTAGTGTGTAGTGCATGTTTACAAATGTGTGTCTGCTTGTCCTGGTATAACTCTACAGTTCTTCCCTACATTGCACATCTTCTCCCTTTCAGACCACCACGAAGAAATCAGCTTCTCAGAGAGCCTTGGAGAAGGTCGACAAGAAGGGAATGAAGTCAATTGGTAGCTTCTTCACTGGAGGAAAGACCTAAACATCTTCATTTGTGTGTTGGTGTGTTTTCTCTAACACATCAAAAATTTTCAAACTTACTGTATATAGAGTAATTCTTATTGTTATAATCTATAATGCATCCATAAATTTTATTGACAATAAATTGTAATGCAATGATCCCAAGTGTGTGTGTTATGCATCATCTTCATTTTTTACTGCATGCACATCAATAAATAGTGGCCAATTTCGTTTGACTAATACGACTAAATTCAGGACTTGATTGATGTGACACTCGGTGTCAAACACACCCATGGACAGCTTTACAGGGAATTTCATGTGTTCTTGATCATTCCCCATAAATGCAGATATGGTTATATATATATATTATATACACTGGAACCTCTTTATTACAAACCTCCGAATTGCAGAAACCTCTATAATAAGGACACTATTCTGTGTCCCAGTGTAGTACCGTAGTGTATTAAATGACCTCTAAATAAAGGAAACCTCTGTATTAAGGACTAAAATTAAAAGGTCCCAAAGTGTCCTTAATAGAGAGGTTCCACTGTATTATTGTATGTTATATTTCTTGTGCAGTTCGATCTCCAGTATTTCCCTTTTCTTTTTATTTCTCTTATAAAATAATAATAATATGCCAAAATATTTGTTAAAAGTGACATACAATTATGATACAGTTATAATCCAGCAAATATAAACATTAAGAAATTAAATGAATATATACATTTCAAGTTTGATCAATGTTGAATAATCTGAATAATAGAGGTGATCTATCAAAACCTATATATCAGATCTAGAGGAATAATATAAGCTTGTATTTATTGTTAATTGCAATGATGACAAAGATTAAAGCTGTTATAACATGTTAATATACTGAAGAGA
>OZ026567.1:4277349-4284849 GCA_964020155.1 Chondrilla cf. caribensis
TCTTGATCATCTGTTTTTGTCAGTTTGGGCATAATGTTCCAAAAACTGAAGGTTGGTTTGTTCTTTGTTGTAACACTGCTATCACTGCTGTCCGTGACAACACTGCTATTTTCTTCCTCCTCCATGGAGGGGGTGGGGCTCTTCTCGTGAGAACTTGAGACTTGGGACTCACTCGGGACGGGCGTGGTGGTGGAACGGTGGAGAACTTGAAAATTCACCATGGTGGAGTTGACAAGGAGGATGCAGAAATCTTGTGCGCACGGGGGCACAGTCTGTAGAACCTGGACGGTGATGTACCCCTTGTAAGAATCGTACCAGATGGGAAACTGTTCACCGGGGTACACAATGCGAATCCTGTTCAAAAGATCACTCTCTAACTTCACTTTGTGTGCAGCCTAAAATGAGAAACATTCAAAGTATGATGTGTTTGTGTGTGTGTGTGTGTGTGTGTGTGTTTGTGTGTGTGTGTGTGTTTGTGTGTGTGTGTGTGTGTGTGTGTTTGTGTGTGTGTGTGTGTGTGTGTGTGTGTGTGTGTGTGTTTGTGTGTGTTTGTGTGTGTGTGTTTGTGTGTGTGTGTGTGTGTGTGTGTGTGTGTGTGTGTGTGTGTGTGTTTGTGTGTGTGTGTGTGTGTGTTTGTGTGTGTGTGTGTTTGTGTTTGTGTGTTTGTGTGTGTGTGTGTGTTTGTGTTTGTGTGTTTGTGTGTGTGTGCACGTGTGTGTGTGTACATGTGTTTGTGTGTGTGTGTGTGTGTTTGTGTGTGTGTGTTTGTGTGTGTGTGTTTGTGTGTGTGCACGTGTGTGTGTGTACATGTGTTTGTGTGTGTGTGTGTGTGTTTGTGTGTGTGTGTTTGTGTGTGTGTGTGTGTTTGTGTTTGTGTGTTTGTGTGTGTGTGTGTGTGTGTTTGTGTGTGTGTGTTTGTGTGTGTGTGTTTGTGTGTGTGTGCACGTGTGTGTGTGTACATGTGTTTGTGTGTGTGTGTGTGTGTGTGTGTGTGTGTTTGTGTGTGTGTGTTTGTGTGTGTGTGCACGTGTGTGTGTGTACATGTGTTTGTGTGTGTGTGTGTGTGTGTGTGTGTGTGTGTGTGTTTGTGTGTGTGTGTGTGTGTGTGTGTTTGTGTGTGTGTGTGTGTGTGTGTGTGTGTGTGTGTGTGTGTGTGAGTGTGTGTGTTTGTGTGTGTGTGTGTGTGTGTGTGTGTGTGTGTGTGTGTGTGTGTGTGTGTGTGTGAGTGTGTGTGTGTGAGTGTGTTTGTGTGTGTGTGTGTGTGTGGTACACATGTGTTCACTTACCAAGATCTCCTCGTCTTCGCCTTTTATTCCAAAATTCACTGAAATACAGTGAGGAATGTCTTTCCTTTCTTGGCTTACAACAACCTTTTGAAATACAAAGAATTCTTTCCTATATGCAGTATCACACTCCAAGTATACAGTACAACCTAGATATAAAGGACACTCTAGGACCCAACCTAGTGGATGTTATACAGTAGAACCTGGATATAAAGGACACTCTTGGGACCCACCCTAGCAGTAATCAAACTGCTCTACAAGTTGTACATTAAAAGCAGCCATTGTGAATGCCGTTCGATGCATACAAGCTCTAATTTTAGTAGAACATCACACACACACACATACAATCACACACACACACACACACACACACACACACACACACACACACACACACACACACATACACACACACACACACTGTGACTGTACCTGAGACCCTTTTGTGATTCCAAGAATGTTCGCAAATGTTGAATCCAGTGTGACAGCCAGTCCGCCCTCTTCCCGAAAATAGGGATGCTTATTCATTTTCATCCTCGGAGCCAGTTCATGGACCACACTCAACTTCCCACTCAAGTAAGCCGAGTGGTTGTTCCATTCCAGTTTCAAAACCACAACTCCATCCTAAAATCGAAAACGAAAACAAAAACGGCATGAAAGTACCTAAAAAAAACAACATTCAACATACCATGTGGGTACTGTACGTGGTAACTTGATGTGATGTACTAGATATTGGGCGTATGTATCGTATAAATGCTCGTGCGAATACACGCAAACATTCGAAAGTGCTGATCAAAGCAGATTTCGTTTACACTGCAAATTAAATAGATGACAAACAACCGCATATTTAGACCCCTTCAGCGCTCAGCTACAATGCTCACGAAGAGAGCACTAAACGATGAACTGAGAATCACAATCCATTTAAGAAATTCGCAGTACTACTATAGTGAGACATACTAAGCGCGAGTTTGTACGAGCGCTGTGGCCTCGCTATACCGTTTGGACTCACTTTATTGGCCTGGAAGCTTTTCTCCACTTTTCTGGGGAAAGTCAAGAAACAGTCCCTACTAACGGAAGTCTCGAGTGAAGCACTTATCATGGACATTTTTGTCGACGTGCGGACATCAATTCCAACCCAGGAGACATATTTATCCGATTCAAGGGGCCCAGGCCCTAGAAATTTTGTGTCCCGAAATAAATAAAATGGCCACCATTGTGTGCAGCGTTCAGTTGTCATAGATTCGGACTATGACTTCGAGAAAGGGATTGCGTGAAACTGAATCTCCTAAGAAAATAGGTCTCAAAAACATTCTGAAGAGTCCATACGTTCTAAAATGGTATGGTTGTGGATTAATAACTGTTCATTTAATTTGCTGTAACGTGTATGTACATTTTGCCCACTCCTTCGAAAATTCATATCCAAGAACTCAACTTCCAGTACATGTTCATGTTATGCCATGCTCAATGTATATCAATGTTCAAACTTGGGAGAACCACTTAACTCAGCACTCAGCGACTCCCTAGCACTAAGGCAAGGCAGGCTGTGTCAGTAATGGTGGAGTCAGATGGTCAAAATTGTTTATTTCAATTTGTTAGTGAAGGAAATAGAATGATAGTTTGTCTCAATTTTCGTCTGTTTGAATTGCTAATCCTCGATGAGTATGCTTTGCAGACAAATGAGTGCCTGGAGGACTCTTGCAATTGGGTACATCTAATGTATTCTACATTGAATTCTCGAATTTCACCACCGCTTCATCCGCTAAACCTCTTCCCAATACCAATATAATGTACGAATACCAATGAATATCCAGTTAATCTGTTAAACTCGTTAATCCACCATATTCTTGGAAAACGAATTGTGGCAGATTAACGAGTATTCACTGTATCTTAATATTTTTGCTGTAGGCCAGTGGTGTCTGCTGAAGTTAAGGAGGAAGTGATGGGACTACTTCGCCAGTATGTTATGCACAGCTTGCTCTGGTCTGTAGGCTAATGAAAGTGTGTGTGTGTGTGTGTGTGTGTGTGTGTGTGTGTGGTTAATCCCTCTTCATTCTTCATTTTCCCTGCTTCTCATCATTTGACATCCCTCCCCCTAAATCTCATCATTTGACATCCCCACCCCCTAAATTTCATCATTTGACATCCCCTCCCCCTAAATTTCATCATTTGATATCCCCTCCCCGTAAATCTCATCATTTGACACCCCCTCCCCCTAAATCTTATCATTTGACATCCCCTCCCCCTACTCTCATGGTTTGATATCCACATAGCCTTCACTCCTCACCCAACCTGCCTCTTCTCAACCGAATTACCATCTCAGTTACTGTAGCAGGAATGAAACCCTACCAGTGCATTGTCACTGGAATGTAAAACACACCTGTCACTACATGTAGGGTTTCTAAGACATTTGGTCACCATAACTGCTAGTGATGTTTAATTGCTTTGTAGGTCTCTATGTAATGTTGCTCGGGTGAGGGACAGGAAGGCAGGTGTGAACAAGGAAGACAGTGGAAGGGAACCTCCGCCCAAGAAGAAGAAGAATTCGTCATCTGAACAAGATGCATCTTTTGATGCAAACAAGAGGAATTCATTGTGTGTTGGTTTGAAAGAAACAGTTCGTACATTAGAGAAGGGGAACTTGATAGCAGGTGTTATCTGTCTCTCTACGTGCCCAATCGAGCTACAGACCTGGCTTTTGGGACTTGTTGCTGTTCGAAGGGGAATTCCCTTTATTGGTCTCCATGACGTCAGCCCCACCCTAGCCAGGCTGTTAAATGTCACAACTGTGATGGCCCTGGGATTCAAAGAAGACGCCTCTCAACATTTTCCCGCACTTTGTAGTTTTTTGGCAGACAAATCTCCACCAATTAATTTTCCCTGGCTCAGGGCCAAACACACTATGGAGCCTGTTTCAGATGATGTGATTTCAAGCATTTATGACAACTGTGAACTACAGATCTGTAGTGACAGTGAAGGTATGGGTCAAAACAGCAAAACCAAACAGGACAGAACAAAAGAGAATTACAGAGGGAACAGCTCGGCTGAGATGAATCTGACATCACCCAGTTTCACAACAGAAGAAGAGAGGATTGCGTCTGTTACCAAGCGACTGTCCTTCTCCCCAATCTACCAGTCGGCCAAAATCAGGAGAACACCTATTGTACCCAAAAAATCATTGAAAAAAGATAAGAGAAAATATAAAACCTAACTATTGTAATTTGTTGTTTTGATTTGCATTGTAATTTCTTCTAGTGTGTATTATTTTAATGGTCTTGATTCACTGTGTGAACGATTCTTGTTCAACAGGACCAGGTAGTCCACTGGAGCACACAGCTTCCAGGAAGCGTAGGGGAAATAAAATGCTCTGAAGAACCAATGAGATCTGTGTGAGGGAAATTTCAGGGTGAAACAGCAAACAAAAATACTTCATACAACAGCCCAGTTGAAACATTATTATTGAGGAATTACACGTTATATTATGTTCATACACATAATATAATAGTATACATAGAAAAACAATAAACTCTAACACTGCTTATGAGTGTACTATCAACAATACAATGTGTTTGCAAATGATACTGTACTTAGCTGCAATATGATACAGTGTGTTTGTGTGTACAATAGAGCCTACACAAACCTTGTTGAGTCAAGGAACGGTGTCTTCACAACAGTCTCCCAGGTGTCCGATAGGAGTGAGTATCGCGGCTCTCTATACGTGACTCTCGGTACGTCCAATTCAATGAGGAAATCACACTGCTCGATATCGAACTGAATATTGACAGATTGAAAAAATCAATAATAATATGACTCACACACACCCTGGGGTCACCTGGAACACACACACCCTGGGGTCACCTAGAACACACACACCCTGGGGTCACCTAGAACACACACACTCTGGGGTCACCTGGGGGACACACACACCCTGGGGTCACCTGGAACACACCCACCCTGGGGTCACCTGGAACACACACCCTGGGGTCACCTGGGGGACACACACACCTTGGGGTCACCTGGAGGGACACACACACCGGGGTCACCTAGAACACACACACACCCTGGGGGCACTCACATATCTAGAAGGCTCTTCTTTGTTCATGTCGTTGAATCCTTTGGGGACCATCCTAGTTCCCTCCGGTGGCTCTGCTTCAAATGGTTTGGGAAGTTGTCCACGAAAGTCAGATTTAATGAAGTGAAGTTTCCACTGATCTGATGGTAGAAAGAAGCTATTGGGGAATCTGTACCACTCCTTCCCAACACAGATGTTGACTTGATGGGAAGTGTCGATCCTTCTCGATACCCTCGCAGGTAGAGAAGCAAGCTTGGGGTACACATCCAAAGGTGCATGATACCCTGTGCATTTAACAGTACATATGTATATGTACATGTAGGTATAGACTTGGCGTAAGTACATACTTATGCATACACACACACACACACACACACACACACACACACATACACACACACACACAAACACACACACACACGCACACGCACACGCACACACACACACACACACACACCATGGTAAAGTGCTAAAATTCTTGATACAGACAATATTCCATGGACAAAGACTGTTGAGAAGACTGCTCCAGACAGCATATCTCGAAAGTTTACAGACCGTCTAAATCTCCTCCGCCAGGCTTCAATGAGTACACTCTAGGGAGCAAATTTTTAAAATAACTCAATATTTCAAAGTTTCCATCCACTAAGATGTACGTACGTACCTTTAACATTTCCATTCCAAATATAGCTGTGAAGCATAGCAATGGGTAAACTGGGAATAGGAACCTTTCTTCCTTGTGTGGTCTGGTCATGAATATCAGCAGCCACAAAAAGAGAGCCATTACTATGTTCAAACTGAATAACTCTGCAGAATATGGAGGAGAAAGTTGTATTTTTCCTGATTTGGTCTTTGGTCAGCTTTACTGCAATTATGGTAAGTTGTATACGTAATCTGTGTTCAGCATGTGTGTGTGTGGGGTGGTAGTGTGTGTGTGTGTGTGTGTGTGTGTGTGTGTGTGTCTGTGTGTGTGTGTGAGTGTAAGTATAATCCTAACCTTTTGACCACTTCAGCCGGTTGACTTTGAAGCCTTTCAAGCTCTTGTAAACAGACATAATTATCTATTACATTGAAGAAAAGTTGTAAAATTACCCAAAAGACAAAAAAATGTTTGAATAACATACAGCATGTACCTGATATGAGGTGTTTGGGTGATTGTGAGTGAGATTGTGAGGGTGACGGTGAGTGAGATTGAAAGGGTGATGGTGGAAGTGAGTGAGAGAGTGATGGTGATAAAGATTGTGAGGGTGATGGTGGAAGTGAGACTGGAAGAGTGATTGTAAGAGCAAACAATGTCATGCAGTATCACTATCGACTCGAGATGACTAATGACACACATGGATTTTTACCTTCACAAGTCCCATACCAGTTCCCAGTAGAGCAAATGGAAACAGAATGTTGAAGTTGAGGATACCATTGAAGATGTAATAGGAGAACTTCTCAGTTCCATACAGGTCCGGTCCGCCCTTCCCAAATACATTGTAAAAGACTATGTTCAGTGGTGCCACAAGGAGCCGCCCAAAGTAGTAGTAGTCAACAGCAACAGAGGGTATCTGTGTTTGGAGGGATGGGGTGAGTTGTGCATGTATATTGTAGATGGGTACATACATGCATACACACACACACTCCCACCCACCCACCCACACACACACACAAACACACACACACTACCACCCCACACACACATAAGCTGAACATAGATTACGTACACAGCTTACCATAATTGCAGTAAAGCTGACCAGAGACCAAATCAGGAAAAATACAACTTTCTTCTCCATAAGTATGATCTCCAATGCAATGGGTAGTCTATAATGTATGGGGGACACACTGGAGTAACTCATGGGGGACACACTGGAGAAACTCATGGGGGACACACTGGGGAAACTCGTGGGGGATACACTGGGGAAACTCGTGGGGGACACACTGGGGAAACTCGTGGGGGACACACTGGAGTAACCCATGTGGGACACTACAGTAACCTGTATGGGACACACTGGGGTAATCCATGGGAGACACACTGGAGTAACCCATGGTAGACACACTGGGGTAATCCATGGTAGACACACTGGGGATGAACACTAATTGCCACACAGACGACCCTACCAAAGAGACACGGAGCTCTCACCCCAAAATAGCACTGAACGGCCAACC
>OZ026567.1:4289849-4292349 GCA_964020155.1 Chondrilla cf. caribensis
TGTGTGTGTGTGTGTGTGTGTGTGTGTGTGTGTGTGTGTGTGTGTGTGTGATTACATTCAAAATTGAATATCATTAATTTATATCAATTTACCAATAGACTTACCTGAATCAATTTAATTGATGCACCCAATTAATCACCAATCAGCTTTCCTGAAACATAACCTATAAAATATAATACTTTTAACGAAGTCGTTCCTTTATTGTGAGTCAATCCACCATTCTATATCCACTGTCAACCAGTCCGCTCCTCAACTGTAGGGACATGAGAAGGAGGCTCTCAACCTCATGAGCGCCTACCTCCCGAAGGACTCCTCCAGCACAGGGCAGTACGCCGAGGGGGGCGGTCTCTACGCACTAGGTGGGTGGTACATGACATGTACAGGGTGCGGGTGAATCTTGTTGTCCAACGTTGAGCATGTGATAGTCACACTGGCCAATCAATTGGTAGTAGAATAAGTATGAATTGATTTGCTAATTGCACTTACTTCTTCAATGCTTCACACATTTATCCCTCTTGTTACCTTCTTGTATGCATTGTATACAAACGTGTTTGTTAGGTTAAATTTCTTTAATTTTGTAAATCAGCGCTAATATACAAAAAGTTGTGAAATTTGCAGTTTATGGTATGTGAACTTTGGTTCGATATTTGTAAACAGTTTTAAAAAATGGAAATTGACTTGTGCTCATTTTCTAATTTGTACATAGCAATTTGTGTATATAATGTATGGTGCCTTGAATAGCGCATCATGTGATAATCATGTGATTTATCATTTTCTGTTAATGTGCTGTGTTACTGATATTGTTTCAGTTCCAACATGTGCACACCAACAGAAGTACGATGAGCACTGTTTGCCGGTATGGTGTCATTTCGCAGGTCTCATCCACGCCAACCATGGACAGAATATGATGGAGTACCTAACCAAAGAGACGCGATCACACACTGAGGAAGTTGTGCGTCATGGTGGTTGCCTGGGGCTTGGGCTGGCTGCCATGGGAACAGCAGATATAGGTTATTGACTGTGTGTGTGTGTGTGTGTGTGTTAGTACATGAGAGTGTGTGTGTGTGTGTGTGTGTGTGTGTGTGTGTGTGTGTGTGTGTGTTAGTACATGAGAGTGTGTGTGTGTGTGTGTCTGTGTGTGTGTCTGTGTGTGTGTATTAGTACATATGTGTGTGTGTGTGTGTGTGTGTGTGTGTGTTAGTATGTGAGAGAGAGAGTGTGTGTGTGTGTGTGTGTGTGTGTATTAGTACATGTGTGTGTGTGTGTGTGTGTGTGTGTGTGTGTTTGGTGTGTGAGTGAGTGCTATTTGTCATTTTGTATTTCCCAGCTTGCATATTTGTCATATATGTGGATCACACTGAGTATACCACCTTTGTTGACACCCACAATACCAACAAACTCTGTCTAATTACTGCAGATGCTTACAAGCTGCTACAAGACTGTCTGAATCAAGATGACGCTGTTGTTGGTAAGGTGGCAACTTCAGCTATGTTAGTTTAGGTGAAGTGCCATTATTGCCTAATTCCATTTCGATTCCAAGGTGAAGCTGCAAGTATTGGAATGGGTCTTGTGATGGTTGGAACTGGGAATGTCCATGTACTGAATGAAATGATAGAGGTTTGTGTGTTGTGTGTGTGTGTGTGTGTGTGTGTGTGTGTGTGTGTGTGTGTGTGTGTGTGTGTGTGTGTGTGATTACATTCCTATATGAATATCATTAATCTATATCAATTTGCTAATAGACCTGAATCTGAATCAATTTTATTGATGTACCCAAATAAAATTAATCACCAATCAGCTTTCCTGAAAACCAGTTTAAACCACATTTTGGAGGGATTTTGTCAGTAAACATCCTCAGGCCACTCAGTCTCATTTTGGCCATGGTGTGCTGTAGAGGGTGTTTTGGATGATGCAGTGATTTGAGTTTAAAAACCTTGTGGGGCTCCAGCCCGACTTGAATTACTCAGGTATCTCTGTCAGGTTCGAAGGAATTCTTCCTGAAGATATTGCATTTGGCAAGAAAGCCTTTGTGCTCCACTTCTAACCAAATTTCTACTACTTGGTATTTTAAAGTCAGCCATTTTTGTGCAATATAAATTCTAATATAAATTCACTGTTCCGTTTGTGTAGGAACACATATTATGTTGTGTTTATATATATTGAGCGTAACATACCAGAAATCTGAGTGATAATAATGTAGGGGTTGCCATAGGAACCCTCAATCATCACAAATTGACAAACAATAGTTTCACCAGTAGGGGCAAATTTCCTATTGTCTGTTTTCTGTGTGATTGTTTTCCAATGATTTCCTAGCCCCACCTCCACGAGAGGAAGGACTTGAAGGATATTGGAGGGAGGGAGGGGGGAGTACTACCACACACGGTCCTGCACTCCAGCTTCCCCATTTCCATATTTGGCACATGCTGGTTCACTATGTGAACACAAGTAGATGTCAGTTCAGTACTATACCACACCGCTCACTGTGGTCATGGGATGTCCTGGT
>OZ026567.1:4297349-4319849 GCA_964020155.1 Chondrilla cf. caribensis
ACACACACACACACACACATGCACATGCACATGCACACACACATGCACACACACACACACACACACACACACACACACACACACACACACACACACACACACACACACATGCACACACACACACACACACACACACACACACACATGCACATGCACACACACACACACACACACACACACACACACACACACACACACACACATGCACACACACACACACACACACACACACACACACACATGCACATGCACACACACACACACACACACACACACACACACACACACACACACACACACACTGTGCCTATATAGCTAATGTACCTGGACAAGAGGAAGAGGAAGAAGAGCCTCCACCGCCAGAACCTTTTGAATGGACAGAAGACTAGTTCGTCATGACCTATACTTTACGAATTAAACCCTTAATATTTAGTCTTCAATTAATTTGATTAATAATTGTAACATGTTAACAAAATTTTGTCGTGGGCGGGCGGAATTTGAGCTTGTTGGTCCGGAACAGCTAGACTATGCGCGCACTCTGCACGTGTGCACCTAACGCGAAGTGTTTATAACGGCACGGAAAAGGTTCGCCGTCCTAATGAAATCTTTGGACATTGCAGCTACCGAAGGCCTTGGGCTAATTATGGAAACCTTCTACGGTTGTAAACTGCTGTCTTACTGTTTTGTACTTTTCGTACTGGTGATAAAGCCCCGACATTGCCAAGCGTCGACATCGAATACTTCGTGTACCGAAGCGGATCTCAGCCCCAGCTGTCCGCCTATGATAATATTTACCTGTCGCCAACTACCTAGGTTTGCGCTGGTCGAGAAGAAGTGTTGTCTAGTTTGTGGAGAAAGTGAGCACCATCTACCTTTACTTACTTAACCAGCAAATATTTTTGGGGATGGGAAGTTGTGAAAGCTCCGTTATGTCTCCCTCTCGTCTTCTGGTGCAATGCTAGATGTTCCCGATATGACCTGCACGTCGGAAGGGAAGGTCTACCAAGATGGAGAGTTCTGGACTCCTTCCACAGTCCCACAAGACCTCATGCAAGGCAATCCAGTCCCTGTAGCGTGCGTAGAGTGCCAATGCGCGGTGAGTTGACGCTGTTTGTAAAACGTTTGGTGTATTCTGTGAACGTTAATACGTGCATCACTTTCAAGAAATCCATCTCATTGTCCTGCTCCTGTGTATTCGTTCTGGTCAGTAGCCTCAATGGCCACCTTTTATATATCCGAATGCATGTCGTTTGTATTTCGCTGTCCCTGATCAACGACCAACGACGGCGTGTGGCATGATGCATCGTGCAGTTGTGAATGACCCGGCAATTATATTGGGTTTTTGGAAAGCTGCACTTGTGTTTTCATCTCGGACGGTATTCGTGTTTCTTCCCCGAGAATGTTGGTCGTTTGCATCTTGCTGTCTGAACCGATAAGTGTCTAATTAATTATCTAGGTTAATATTTCGATATTAGAAATTGCGATTAAGTTATTAATACAGATTACCACGCATTGATAAGTTTTCTGTTGGTCAGGCAGATAATTTTAAAATTTACTAGACACAACAAGTGACTGTTAATTGTTCAAATGGTTCATGACTTCTCCAAGAGTGTTAACGAATGCAAATTGGTTCCTTTCACAACATTTTCTTCAATGTCATGCACCTGCGTATCATGGGATGTATGTCAGTATGGGATCAAGTGCAGCACCTGAACCAGCCATTAATCAATGTATAATCAATTTTAACCCTAATCTAACAGGTTAGGGTAGGGTAGGGTAGGGTAGCGGTTAGGGCTACTTATATATTGATTAATCTATAGCTGGTCCAGGTACTGCACTTGATTTCAGTATGTCCTATAGCCTAGTTGAGCAATTTGTTCATAGTATGTTGTCTTGAGGTAAATGACTTCTCCCTCCATTGTATTACCCAGAGAGGAGTTGTCCACTGCTTCAACCAACAGAGCTTGTGTCCATTGTTGAAGTGTGAGAATTCCTCGGTTGTCCCAGGAACCTGCTGTCCTGTGTGTGATGATGATGATGGCAGTGAAGGATCTGGAGGCAGTGGTTTGCTCGTTGAGCCTATAGTCACCAATGAAGGTGTGTGTGCGTGCATGTGTGCATGCGTGTGTGTGTGTGATCTATTCTTTCCTATTGAGAAGTATGTAGACAAGTGCATGCCAATCTGTATATAGTTACAAATGGGCATGCACAATTTTATGGAGAAATAAACATTGTGAACAAGATGTGTGTGTGTGAGATATCAATTTCAATGGATATGATCTCTCCTGCTTTCTCTGTCAATGCACAGCATGTAGGGATGAGCTAGATAACATCAGACAACACCAGGAGTGCTGGAACTGGGTGTACGAGGGGCAGGTGACCTGCTTGAAGGTGTGCTGCAACGACAGTCGGGTGGTGAGGATTCCCAAACACTGTCCCCCGGTGCGGGATTGCAGGGATGGAGAACTCCCGTACAAGCGTCCTCTTGATTGCTGCCCGTTTTGCAGGACCAATTCTACAGGTTAGCCAGGAGTGGTAACTCGTGCATAAATCAGCCTTGTACGTAGCACTTATGCCTCCACCCTCACACCAGGCACTGGTTACCCCACCCTCATGCCTAGCAATGGTGCCTCCACCCCTAACACCTAACACTGGTGCCCCACCCTCACACCTGGCACTCCTTTTCCATGAACATACCTTGTCTACAAGTTTTGCAAACATTTGATTTTCTCATTCAAAAATGACGAGTTTAGAGATTTTTTCTATTGCAAAGAAAAAATCCCAAATCATTAATGCAAGAAGCACTTCTGCAAATGTTTGTACACAGTATTTGTACTGAGCTTTCTTGGAACCTCCTCTGACATACTTTATTCTTCTCCCTTCAGATTCTAAATCAGAATTGACGGAATCCATATCTTACAGAGAGTGTGTAGGCAACCTTCCGTTCAAAATCTACTTGTTCAAATCCTCCATCAGCAGAAGGAAAGATGCGTGGGCGTTTGAAGAGGTGAACAGTAGAAATATTTCTATCATTGCTTGGAAACATCGATCCAGTCACACTGTTAGATCGAGAAAGACCATAAGTGCACAACAGTTCCAGCACAAACATTCAAAGTGGTTCTACTACAGAGGGAGAACTACACAAGGTGAGATTTGACCAATGTTCATACATCTGTGTGCACACGTCAGTAGTGATCCAAGCCCACTGTGAACCAAGAGTAAGAATAGTAGTAACTTCACTTGTGGAACAGTGTCCAGCAGTCACTGCAATTTTGACTAGTACCATCAAACATCTGTGAATGTGCTAACCAAGGTTCCAGGTTTCATTCCAGTTTCATAATGTTAGCTATATATCCAATTCCCTTTGTTTTTGGCCAGGTCCCATTCCCATTGTTTTGGTCAGGTCTCATTCCTATTGTATTTGATCAGGTCCCATTCCCATTGTTTTGGTCAGGTCCCATTCCTATTGTATTTGATCAGGTCCCATTCCCATTGTTTTGGTCAGGTCTCATTCCTATTGTATTTGATCAGGTCCCATTCCCACTATGGAATGGGACCTCAAATTCATACATCACCCTGTTCAATTGCATGCATTGGTGTGCGACCTGGTCTTCCTGTTATGATGACCTCTGAACCTACCTTGGTTTGTTTGCAATACATGTGATGTTATACGAAATTGATCTCGTCATTAATGTAAAAGTTGTCCAAATTGTGTGTTGGACCAATTTACCTGTTGGGGGGTGGGTGGGGATGGATGCGGGTGTTTTGTGTTTGGCTGTCATGACTTCATTGTGCGTCACTGATAATAGCCGTAATCCATCAGCCACACTGTATACACCAATCGCAATGAAAATCTTTGTACAATCTCTATCAGTACTTGTAAGATTTGATCAATTGAAGTACAGTAGAACCTCACAATTTAGACCACCTATGGGACCACTTGAAGTACAGTAGAACCTCACAATTGAGACCACCTATGGGACCACTTGAAGTGCAGTAGAACCTCACAATGGAGACCACCTATGGGACCAGTTGAAGTACAGTAGAACCTCACAATTGAGACCACCTATGGGACCACTTGAAGTACAGTACAACCTCACCATTGAGACCACCTGTGGGACCAGTTGAAGTAGTCTCAATTGTGAGGAGGTCCTAATTTTGATATTGAAAGTGTATAGAGTAATGCAGTACTGGAATCCCTGGGATTTGGAAGTAGTGGTCCTGTCTTATTGCAGGGTTCCTACAATCTACAATGAAGCTACAGTCGGTGTGGGTGAATAAAATGTATTATTAATTTCTTGCTTGTTACTGCAGAACGAATGTCAAGTTTGAGCTCAAACTCCACCATTGTCAAGGCGCTCAAGGAATGCCGGACCCAGTGTTCACGACTAGCTGTCTCCTTCCTAGAACCAACAATGATGCTCCCTTCGTGTTCATAGCCGTCATTTATCAAACTCCAACTTCACACGCACAAGCATGCATTGTGTTGGACGTATGTGCACGTGGTTTTCTTATCTGAATTTTTGTGTTTGGTTCTTACACTCCCTGTTTGTGTCACTACCTTCCATGTTTTTTTTGTGTTCACAGATTGTAGATTATTATCAACTTTCGACTGGTCCAATCTATGATTTTTATACACATCTTAAAATTATTTTTCACACTTCTGTTGTACAGAAATGCAGCTATCAGACATTAATTAATCATGATTTGAATTGTACACTTGAATTCAATTCAGATTTGTTGGTAAATTATAGTGTACTGGACAGGAATATAAAAATAACTCAGTATTTGAAGGTCATCAAGTTAGGGCCCAGGGCTCTTATATTGTGATAATTCAACATATTCCAAAATGGATTCAATAGTCCACTCTGATTGTCTCAAAGATGTTGTTGACTTGAAGGGGCCATCAGAGATCCTTTGGAGGTGTGTCATGTGAGCTGCTGTTCCCATGGCAACACCCAAATCATGAATAAGACTGCGTACGTAGAAACCCGACTGACACTTGATAGTGATCGTGAACAGAGGTGGGTCGAGCTGGTTTGCCGTGATCGAGTGTACCACAACTGGGCGTGGTTGGGGGCGTGATACTTCCACCCCCCGCCGCACTTTGTCTGACAATCGTTCACCTCTGCATTTCAGAGCAGAGAACACAGGTGGACTTTGCTCAAAATGGCCTATAAAATTCTGTATGTGCTTGTGGAATGCTGCCTCGTCAACATGTGCATATGGTAGAGTGTCAACAACTACTCCTGTAGCATCGTAAGTGTCTGTTGCTTGACCAAGTCTCCCAGAAGCAATGTACTCCTTTACCCCACCATGAAGATATTTAGATAGATTCTTGCAGTCCTCTCCCACCCCAATCACCAGCACTCCCTCGGCGTCTTTGTCCAAGGTTCCACCATGCCCAAGTTTCAATGTCTTCTGCTTGCGTCTGCCATTAAATAAACCATATTCTTTTATGATGATGGACTTCAACTCTTTAACGACCTCTGCTGAAGTTACTCCACGTGGCTTCCACACCGAAAATAAGCCTCTTGTTAACACGCGTACGGACATGCGTGTCCGGTCGGATGAATTGGGGTATTCCCCTTATTCCGAAACATGGCGGCTAATTATTATGGTCCTTCTCTTCCTCCCGATGTGTTGGAGCAAGAACCAGACAAAGGTATTTCTGTGACGCGTGAGTCCACAGCTCATGTATATGGACCTTCATTGCCGCCTGACCTGCTGACTGGAGACAAATCGGATGAAATTGACAAAAAAGAAAAAGTTTCAAGGATTGGTGTTGATACAAGACCTGTTATAGGTCCTTCCTTGCCACCAGATCTATCTCTTGATCAGAAAGAAACTGATACACTCAGCTCAAGGTTACCTTCAAGCTTGGCTTCGGTGCAAGAAAGTGAAGAAAACGATCGTTTTATTGGTCCCTGTATTCCGTCAACATCGCAGCCGAATAGCAGTCCTGCACTGGAGATGAAGGAAGATGTAGAAGTCGGCGTCATAGGCCCCGAATTACCTCCTGGTATTGACCAGGTGGGGCATGTAACGTGTGTTGCCATGTGTATACGTAACTATGAACTAGTGTGTTGTGGGTCATGAGTTTGTTGAGTGGTGGTTTATCTCCTGTTCATAACACTATTGAAGCTTGTAACCATTGCTCTTTACATAGGAAGGTTCATCCATTGATTTGATAAAAGCATCAATTGAATCTCGAGCTAAAAAGATGCAAGGCAGGCTGACAGCTAAGGTATGTACATGTTCATGTAGAACACATCAACACACACACACACACACACACACACACACACACACACACACACACACACACACACACACACTTGTACATGTGTCAGACCCGACTATTTCCTACACAGGATGAAGAACACAAACCTGCCAGGGATGAGTGGATGGTGGAACTCCCTCCAGAGTTCAGGATAGCAGGCATGGGACCAAGGAAGTTTCGTACGGAGAATCCGGTGATCGGGGACAGGTCCATCTGGACGGACACACCGGCAGACAGGGAGAGGAAGAAAGCGGAGATGGGAAAAACAGGGAAAACACCACCCACAACATCTGCTCCTGTGGTCATATCACAGAGAGACAAGGAAATGGAGGAAATTGTCTCAAGTTACAATGTGAGCTCACATCCAGGCCTGATTCGTCTAGCATAGCCAAACCACTTGACCTGCCATTTTATTTGCTGGGGGAGGGTAACCACACAATGATTAAAATGGAAGAAAATGACCTAGGCTGTCCCAGTCTAGTAAGTCTGCCAGTTTGAGGCACCCCCTACCACATTCTAGTATGGTGGGTTGTATGTTATTGTGTTTTGCATTAAGAACTTTTGTGCTTTGAATGGCATTCGTATTGATGGAATTTTTTGGATTCTATCATCTGTACCACACCCTACAAACATGTACACCTGCACACACACACACACACACACGCACACGTACACACACACACACTCACACACACACACGCACACGTACACACACACACACACACACACACGCACACGTACACACACACACACTCACACACACACGCACACGTACACACACACACACACACACACACACACACACACACACAGAAAGCACACAGATCTGAAACTCTGGTGGATATGCATCAGCGAAAGAGAAAAGTGAGTTGTATTAGTTTTCATTTGGCCTCAGTTTGTTTCACTCGTAAACTCTAAACACATTCACTATGTGCAGGTTGCAAGTGGAAGTGAAGAAAGAAGACCATTTGACAGAGAAAGGGATTTGGAAATTCAACACATCCTTCCCTCTGGCAAACGTAGAGACATGATGCAGCAGTCTTCACGCGATTTAAAGTCAAAATTTTCACATAGCACAAGAGAAAAATTTCTATAACTATGTTATTATTGATTCATGGATTGTGACCATTTTCGCGTGCTTAACCGTGTTTGTGCGTTTCAACACACGAAGAAGTTGAAACATGTTGTCCATTCGTGGCATCGTCCTAACCAGAACTAGATGGTATTCGGCGATCTGGTCCTTGGATACTACACCGAACCTTTTGTACAGTACTTCTGTTGAGACTTCAGGGACTGAGAGAGTGAATGAACCAAAAGAAAAACCGCGCAGCCTGCTAGCAAAGCAAGGTTTAATCGATCCAAGAACCGGTGAAAGAAGACAAGGAACTAACTGGGACTACAAATGTGAACTATCGGCTTTTGCTCACAGAATCGGTTTCTCTCCTGAGGAACTACCCTCTCTCCTCCAAGCCCTCACTCCAGTCCCTCTCCCTCATGATGGAGACTCTGGATCAATGCAAACAGACCAACTGGAGGTTATCGACAATTCGCGTTTGGCAACTTTAGGGATGACAGCCATTCACCATTATGTCACAGAATACGCTTACTGTACATACAAACACCTCGGTGGAGGTTCACTCAAGGCTTTACGGTCAGCTGTGATAGATCCAGACATACTCTGCTCAGTTGCCGACCACCTAGGTGTTGTGGATCTCATACGCACAGCCCAGTGTCTTTACAACCCGCTACAGACCAAACTCATCTCACAATCACTTGCAGCAGTAATAGGTGCAGCTTATGTGGATAAGAGTCCTTTTGCAGCCCGGGGGCTAGTACATGACTTCCTCATCACCCAACTTGCATCCAAGGACATTAACAATGTGATAAGGTTTCACCGCCCAAAGGCTACCCTAGTGGAGCTTTTGAAGAGAACAGGACAGAGCCCTCCACAGTCAAGACTAATTCGTGAGAGTGGCAGAGCAACACATTTCCCAACTTTTGTTGTTGGTGTTTTCTCTGGTGATAGACAGCTAGGAGAAGGAGCAGGGTCTTCGCTGAAGCGGGCTGAAAATGAGGCTCTGACAGCTGCTCTGCGTCTTTATTTTCAGGAAGAAATGAAAGCAGGACCACTTCCCTCCGATCTGGAGGAGTACCAGGATGAAAAGGACATTGACATCTTCTGGAGGAACAAAGATGAAGATGTAAAGAACACTGATACGAACCAGTCTTCTTTATATAGTTGATTTAGATGGATTTTTTACTTTTATGCACACATTGCAGCCATAATGTCATCAAAAAAAAACAATCGAAAGGTGATTAATTTTATGTAGTTTACAAACTACAATGGCAATCAAATTGAGTCAATATCATCATCGAATGTTCACTATACTATAGAGCTCACTTCCTGGTGGTCAGTCGCAATACTCTACAATGAACCGTAGGGGGGAGCTTTGGGACTCACGACTGACCTCCCAGCTAGAATAGTGTCTTCTGTATTCGGGGAATGACGCAAGTTCACAGACTGTGGAAGTCCCTGTAAGCTGGCTATAGTGGGTTCGACCCAAGTGGGTGACCTTTTTTTCTTCAATATTCACAAGCACAATGCCGGGCTTTGATGAATGTAATCACTTCAGCAAAGGTTGAGCCTAAAACAGATGCCCAAGTCATTCAAATGCGGGGTGGGCATGGGTTCTTTTTTTTGCCTTCATTCACTTGTATCAATACAATTGGGAGAAAAGGCTACCAACAGCAGGGACGTATTTCACCTTTTTAAGTCCCTGTAAAGCTGTATATATAGGTGTCTTCAATTGTGAGTTGCTGATTTTCTATTATCTAGGGGCTGTCACAGTATTATAATTAATTATATTGCGGTAGCCGATTTCAAAGTGCCGAGAATCAGAAATTGGGATAGAATTCAGTGAACGTGCTAACTTTAGCAAAGTTTCTTCCAAGCCTAAAAGGGACGCCCAAGTAGAAAATTCTAATTACTCGTTTATTGGATATTTCAATAAAATGATTGCTTTACTAGCAAAACACATAGGTAACAAAATGTACAAATACATAAATTCATATACATAAAATCCACCCAATTATCATATTCCGCATGATTATAATAATAATAATACATAGCTACATCTAATATACACTGCTGTGTTTAGAATTAGACTGGTAACTACATCTTTCTCAAGGACTCCTGTCTTTCCTTCACAAGAATCCTTAGTGATGGGAATCCAAGGATGGTGGTCTGAATGTACCACTTCAGCTTATCGTTTCTCCTTAGGTTCAGCTTCCCACACAGATTCCAGGCAACCCACCCCTCCCCGATGTGTATCACCACAGCAAAAATAAATCTGGACAAAGCAGAAAAACAATGATTTCACTTACCTAGTTACAAGTGGTTGGTTGGTTGGTACATACAGTACAAATTGCTTAGCAAGTACATACAGTGTAGCTTGCTTAGTATATACGTACCCTGGTTAGTACATACAGTGTCGCTTGCTTAGTGAGTACCCTGGTTAGTACATACAGTATAGCTTGCTTAGTAAGTACCCTGACTAGTAATACTTCTGTTGACACATACACTTTACTCAGTCCCTAGCTCATGTACACTATGTCCAGCAGTAAGCTAAGCAAGTTAAACTATACTGGATTGACAATGCACTCACATTGCTTTTAGCGTGATGTTGTAAATTGAAACAAATTTGAGGAATGAGCCTAAAAAGCTTAGGTGTTCGTAAGGAACAGCTTGAGGGTGGAATGCCACCACCTGTGGAGTAAGACAACCAACAACGTTAACTGAAGAACATCTATATATGATCATAATAAGGAACTAGCGGTGGTTAGACAATGTAGAATGTAAAATCTGCAACTCACATAATTTAGTGAAAGACCGAATAGTATTATTATCCACCACCCGATACCTGCCCACCTAAAAAAGGCCCGTTTTGGAGTAATGCTGTTCGGATTGGAGCTCTCTTCGGCGGCCATTTTACCTTTAGTTTGAGTGACTCCCATTCCCAAACCGAATCTTGCGGCCATTTCTTACTGAGTGTTTACAGTGTGTCACTGAACGAAGGCTCGACGTTTTATCGTCGTTTGAACATGCTATCCACTTCAAGGCGTAGAAGCCCCTTGTTATCTCTTCCTAAAGGATATGGTGAAACTGGCGTGAGTCGTCATCACGAGGGGAGTAGAAGATTCAGCGGTCACTATTCAACTCGAGAGAATGATGCCCCGAGGAGACACCACCACAAGGACACCGAGGATCACAGACGCAGGGCGAGATCAAGGTTCGATGTAATTTTATGGCCTTAAAAGGAATATAAAGTATAAGAAAAGCTTCCCAGCGCTCAGACCATACATAGAATCAACTTAACTGGATGGTGGACTTGATATCCCCTCTCCCCTCAAGTGTCTACTTTTCACATCGTAACGCAGTAACTTGTGCCTACGTACGTGATGTAGTACACCTGCACGTAGGTTGAATAACTTAGCAGTTAGTCAACGTCTGTTACGCATAGATACATATGTGTGTATTGAAATACGTACATATGCCCTCCAGGTGTGGCCACCTTGTGCATTGATACACAGATTCAGCCCATTTTACATTGAACC
This sequence comes from Chondrilla cf. caribensis, assembly GCA_964020155.1. Classification (NCBI taxonomy): domain Eukaryota; kingdom Metazoa; phylum Porifera; class Demospongiae; order Chondrillida; family Chondrillidae; genus Chondrilla; species Chondrilla cf. caribensis. Next base: position 4,308,247 of record OZ026567.1, read on the forward strand.
ACAGTACATACAGTACATCTGTTTCAACCCTACCATATTCGTGGGCACTTCAGAGGTCCTCGAATTTGGAATCTTGGCACAACCACCAAATTTTCTACCTTGTACTGTATCTAACGACACGAATTGTGTGTATTGTGTGAATGTTTGAACTGTCGTGGGCTTGTAGGTCTGAAAGTCCCCATCGGAGGTATAAAAGTGGTCGTCATGGAGACAGAGCATATTCCCCGGAAGGGAGACGGAGATGGTTGCGCAATTCGTCATCCAGCAGGAGTAGGTCCCGTTCTCGTAGCCCCCAACACAGGTGGAACGGCAGGGGAGGTTCGAGGAGGAGTGGAAGCCCCAGCTATAGGAACCCTCCTTATCGGGTGAAGGACAGAATGGGCTGTGAAGAGCCATCTGATACCTTCTATGAAAAGTGAGTGTCCTGTTAAGTTGAGTACCGATTGTCTACCTATATACATGTAGTTGAATTCTTATGATTTGGACACTCTGATTTTCATGGGAGTTTATATTTGCAGATTTCATGAGTGACTTTGGATTTATAAGAATTAAATTTGTAAATACTTCCTCTTCCAAAAGAAGCTGGAAGATGTGTCATGAAATAAAAACACAAATTGCAAGGCCAGGTGCCAATTCGTAAAATGAACATTCTGTGAAAATTAGAGTGAACACAATATGCACTCTTCACACTGTGTGTGTGTGTGTGTGTGTGTGTGTTGTACGTATGTGTGTGTTTGTGTGTATTGTGTGTACGTGTTGTGTGTGTGTACACCAGATTTGTAAAATATGCCAAGTGATTCATACACCCGACCACTGTTGTAGGAGACGGCTTGAACGGGAGAAGATAGCTGTGATAGATACCGCACATGTGTGGGCGTCATCCCCGGAACCATCAGCATCAGAGTAAGCAATAACAATTACCGTTGAGAAAATATGTCACTTGTAGCCAAACAGAAAATGGAAACAGAGAATTATGTAGTGCACATGTTATATACGTACATGCGTACATGGTGGAACCTGTGTTGAAGACCACCTTTGATAAGTGGCCTATACTGCACTATGCTCTGTGCCATCCTGCATCCACTGAAGCACCTCTATTGGAATATCACCTGTTCACAGAGACCACCTATTGAAATATCACCTGTCCACAGAGACCACCTATTGGAATATCACCTGTCCACAGAGACCACCTATTGGAATATCACCTGTCCACAGAGACCACCTATTGGAATATCACCTGTCCACAGAGACCACCTATTGGAATATCACCTGTCCACAGAGACCACCTATTGGAATATCACCTGTCCACAGAGACCACCTATTGGAATATCACCTGTCCACAGAGACCACCTGTTCTCAATCCTTTGGATGGTCTCTGTAGACAGGTTTAACTACAAAATGGCATGATATTCTACTAGGTCTCTGTGGATAACAATATGCACTTACAGTGAATTCTCATCAATCCACCACCACTTTATCCGCCAAAATTTTCCAGTACCACTATAATGTACAAGTACCAATGAATATCCAGTTAATCTGCCAAACTCTTTAATCCACCATATTCTTTGAAAACGAATTGTGGCGGATTATCGAGTATTCACTGTATTTGTCCATTTAAATCAAAAGAAAAAAGAACATTCTCAGAACTCTTTGTTGATTCTTTGTTTTTATTCATGTTTCTGTTTACAGAACAGATGAAGAATTTAAAAGACCCAAGCCCACTCACCATCGTGACATCAGCTCTGCTTCCGAATCTAGTTCAGAAGAGAGCGAAAGGGAATCGAAGAAGAAACACAAGAAAAGGAGTCACTCCAAATCCACCAAGAAGCACAAACATAGCAAGGGAAAAAAGTCAGTTATACCGATGTGCTCGATGTGCACTCTGTCATACCGATGTGCTCGATGTGAACTCTGTCATACCGATGTGCTCGATGTGAACTCTGTCATACCGATGTGCTCGATGTGAACTCTGTCATATCGATACCCTCATACTCTGCAGTTATCCAGTGTTGTCCATAATTCGGTACATGTTACATATATGAGTTGTGAGGTTGAAGAATGTGTTTGGGAATTAGAATTCTTGGATGAATGCAATCCAAACCAAACTTCTACCTATCCTCAGAAAAAAATCAAAGAAAAAGAAAAGGAAAGAGGATCTTGTCTCCAGTGAGGGTAGCTCTGGAGAGGATGATGAAACAGTACAGTGGGTTGAGAAGAAGCCGAGTGAGTAACATGATGTTCCATGCACCCCCCACATGCGCACACACACACACAACACACATACACACACACACACACACACACACACACACACACACACACACACACACACACACATCACACACATACACACACACACACACACACACACACACACACACACACACACACACACACACACACACACACACACACACACACATCACACACATACACACACACACACACACACACACACACACACACACACACACACACACACACACATCACACACACACACACACACACACACACACACACACACACACACACACACACACACACACACACACTATATTTTTATTCTTCATTGGTTGCTGCTCGCAGAACTTGCCAAAAAAAACAATGCGTATGTTGGACCAGTTCCAGACATTTCAGTCCAAGAGAAGCAGAAAGGAAGAATGGAGTGAGTAGATGTATTTGTACTCTATGTACCGTACTTCAACCATTGACTCCATGTGGTCCATTTTGTGACAGCTATGGTGGAGCCCTGCTCCCCGGTGAAGGCGAGGCCATGGCTGCTTTTGTGAAGGAAGGAAAGAGAATCCCTCGTCGTGGTGAAATTGGTCTCACTAGTAACGAAATAGAAGATTTCGAGACAGCGGGTTATGTTATGAGTGGGAGCAGGTGTGTGTTGTGTGTGTGTGTGTGTGTGTGTGTGTGTGTGTGTGTGTGTGTGTGTGTGTGTGTGTATGTTGTGTGTGTGTTGTATATGTGCGTGTCTGTGTGTGTTGTGTGTGTATGTGCGTACGTGCATGTATGTGTATTGTGTATGCATGTGTGTGTACCAGATATAGCAGTCCAGTATACAATGTTACCATGCTCAGCACACCTGGTGCACTTGTTCATACATTCAGTCTCAAGTGTGTCTGCGATGCTGTAGTGGCCCTGTTCACCTCACACTACGTACAACTCCTGTAGGCATCGGCGTATGGAAGCAGTTCGGTTGAGGAAGGAAAGTCAAGTTTACAGTGCCGATGAGCAGTGAGTGAACCTGTACAGTGCAAGCAGGCTATGCATGATGGTATTTGGACTCACTCCACATCCCAGCCAAGCAGTGCTATCCTCCGTACCAGGCACCACTGTAGAGTCTTTCCACACACCATCTCTTGTAATAACAGGACTGTCTTTCCAATTCCTAGCAATTCTTGTAGTGTACTATACTCAGTACATTTTCAACCCCAGAATTAGGACCACCTTACAATTCAGACCAATTTGACTGGTCCCATAGGTGGTCTCCAGTGTGAGGTTCTACTGTACTTCAGCTGGTCCCATAGGTGGTCTCAATTGTGAGGTTCTACTGTACTTCAACTGGTCCCATAGGTGGTCTCAATTGTGAGGTTCTACTGTATTTCAACTGGTCCCATAGGTGGTCTCAATTGTGAGGTTCTACTGTACTTCAACTGGTCCCATAGGTGGTCTCAATTGTGAGGTTCTACTGTACTTCAACTGGTCCCATAGGTGGTCTCAATTGTGAGGTTCTACTGTATTTCAACTGGTCCTATAGGTGGTCTCAATTGTGAGGTTCTACTGTACTTCAACTGGTCCCATAGGTTGTCTCAATTGTGATGTCTCTACAACTCTAACATACATTAAAACATATGCAAAATCTTAATTCAATATGTAACTCCATGTTTCTTTCTCTCTCTCTCCCAGACGTGCTCTGGCCAATTTGAGCCAGGAGGAACGAGCTAAGAAAGAAAACAGAATATTAGCAGACTTCCGATCCATGGTCCACAAGAAACTCAGCAAATCGAAACAATGATTATTATTAATATATTACATATTAATATTATCTCTGGCATTTCCTTCTACATGCTTCATTTCCCTATTATTATACTGTATTGATTTTTTTTCTGTATGTTGTTGCATATACACACTGCTTGCATGGTGCATGTGTACACAGTATTGTATACACATATGTACAGTGGAACCTCTCTATTTAGGACACTGCGGGACCTTGCTTTTAGTCCTTATTACAGAGGTGTCCTCAATTCAGAGGTCACTTATTACACTACAGTACCATTATCAAGGATATGTACATACGTACATATCCTTGATAATTGATACAAGATACGTAGTTGATCATATCAAATAAATAATATGTCTTGTATACAGATGTCAATGATAAATGATTTCTAAAAGTGAAATAAATCACAGGTTTAAAAGCTCTTGGGTATCTCCATGATAGCAGATGACTCCATGTTTCCACTGTTCACTTGACACCACAGAACCGTCTAGATCATACCCAAGTGACTCATCTTGAGACACTACTTCTTGCGTTGCCTGACTGTTTGGCCATGCAGGACCACGCACAGCCATTTCATCACGCAATGAGTCATTTTCTACAGAAAGAGACTTTAAGTCTGCTCCATGTGAAGAGAATCGGACGTCTCCTTTGGCTGTGTAATCTATCTCCGATTCATTGCGTGTCAACAAATCTAACTGCTCCAAAATGTCTGAGCGGGTAACTTTTACAGCATCGCTCCCAGAATTCTGGAAATGAATCTGCTCATAAGTTGTCTTTAGTTTAGCTCCTCCTGTACAAAATAACATAGTGTTCTGAGCTTTGTTGTCCTTCCCCTTACGCGAGAGGTGCCGATCACAGCAAGCGCGATTGGACTCGCCTAGCACCACTCTAATGTCCTTCTGAACTATTCGGTTCGAAGCTTTATTTCTCTTTAATACGACAGGAGATTCCTTTTTTCTGTGCACTGGTACGCTGTTCTCTTTGACAAAATAGCCAGTCAGTTTTTTCGAAGACTTTCTCCTTTTCAGCCATTTTCTATCCATTCCGTCAACATCACGTGAGATTTGAGCTCATTCCCGCCGAATTTACCCTTCGTAGCTCGTCAGATATCAATATTGAAAAAAAATATACAAAACGTCATTTCTTGCCTTCAATCATAATAATGTGATAGCCAAACTTAGTTTTGACCGGAGGGTCGGTGTATTTAGGCTTGTCCACGGAGCTAGGCTCCAGATTGAAAGCGGCTTCTTGAAAAGGCCCGACCATTGACCCCCTTGTCATCCAGCCTAGGTCACCCTGGAAGCAAAGAAATGTGACCAGTCTAATAGGAAAATCCAATAACAGGAGATAAATCATTGTGTTAACAATCGGAGTCTAATTTCCAAACTGTTAACTCTTGAGTAGAGAATGGTCCGGTCCTAAGTAGCTCTTAGTCTTACGCATATGGTCCATTATGTAGCAAACAATAAGACTTGGTACAACACAGCCACTCCTTGTCAAGAACAAACTCACTCCTTGGCGTGCTTTGTCTTCACTGTGCTGCGACGCTACCTCATTGAACTTCATCCCGGCTTGAAGCTTTTCCATTGCTTCCATGATTTTTGAGTGCTTTTCACACAATATGTGCCTCACCTGATATGTGTGGAAAACAGAATTCAAACTCTACAAACAACATCACATCTAGATCACACACAAACACACACTTCTATCAGCAGTTCTCCAGTGAATGGTGAAACCGTTGACTGCACGCACAGACAATCTCAACCAAACAACCAAAGTCAACCCCATTACATACCTTCACACTACTTCCAGCTCCACCCTTCTTCACCTTAGCACCAGCAACATCTCCTCCCTTGTCTCCTCCTCAATTGAGACATAATAAAAATCAAAATAAAAAGTGTTTTCTACCTGACGAGTACACCAACTTCACTCCATTATGTAAACAGTTTATTTTAGGAAGGAAATCAACAAACAAACTTAATGAGATTCATAGAGCTCCAAGTCTGACCCACATGCATAACATGCTAATGACATAACACAACCAATTAGCTCAATACTCAATATTTTGGTGTTGCCATGGCAAACATGAGTACAGTCCAGGAAGTACACCATCGAGTGTATTAATTAATGTCAAGTCAATGCATCATTGCACCATAGTCTATGATTGCACCTCGACCTACAGTTTTGTAATAAAAACAGAAGATAATTGCGGTTTTCGAGCAAAGCTAACATCTCAGGTAAAAGTTCACGCATAATAAGGATGTGTACAGATGCTAGGTAGAGTGCAGCATTCCAGCAAAGGTATAAAAAAACACGGAACTTGATGATTAATCTTAAGTCACGGTTCAGGGTCTAAATATTTTCTCTTTCGGTCACATTCAAACGCACTATTGAACAAGTTATAAAAGATACCTTTAGAACCCCCGCTTCCTCCTTTAGCTCCTCCACTGCCTCCTTTAGCTCCTCCTTTGCCTTTGGGCATATTGTGTGCTTCTCCTGGAGGAGATTCCTGTAATTTACAGCTCTGAAGTCGCCCACTGTATTAATGATATTCATTGCGCTGACTACTTGTGCGAACCTCTTCAGCAATAATGTCTGCGGAGACTTCTGCTGTACGTGAGCTGATCATTTGTGTGCGTGTTGTAAAACTGCTTAAATGCCTTTTGTAAGCATTAGCGTGGACTATATAAGCGTCACTCTACAGTTGAGAATTGTGTAGTAAACGTTAGAAGACCCTGCACCACTTGTACTTCCTACGAATAGCTAGCTAGAACATCTCTTAGCTATACAACGATCTCCTATGGATGTTCTTATAAGCGATGTATTGTCGCTGAGTAATGATAGATGGGTTAATGTTTAGCTCCTGGTAGATTAACTCTTCTCTCTCTCGCTCTGTCGTGCTATAGAGGAGATGGAGCTCCAGTGGCCAGCCTTTTAGCAGGGCTCAGAAGCGGGCTAGCACCGCCGTTCCGAGGGACCAACAGAAGATTTCTATTTCTGTGTCGCACATGGCCAATGGAATGTCAAGACCTCAGACAGCTGCAACTAAGCATGAAGTGTGTGTGTGTGTGTGTGTGTGTGTGTGTGTGTGTGTGTGTGTGTGTGTGTGTGTGTGTGTGTGTGTGTGTGTGTGTGTATGTGTGTGTGACAGTGTGTGGGTGTGGGTGTGGGTGTGTGGGTGTGGGTGTATGTGTAAATAGGTTTAGGATTGTGTGATCAAAGTTCTAACAACTATGTAGAGACCCACTTCTGGGAGACCCACTTCAGGGAGACCCATGTCTGGGAGACCCACTTCTGGGAGACCCATGTCTGGAAGAATGCGCCCACTCTCTGGCCGTGTGTTCCTGCAGAAGACGGTGATGAAGGGTTGGGTGGCACGCTCCAACACTGATTTGGATGAAGACGTTGACCTGGAGGACTACGACGAGGATGACGACTGGGACGATGGGCTATCAGTAGGAGGGTCGGACACCATGCTGGATGGACTGCTCTCTTCCAGGAGGATTATGGACTCCAAGAAAGTAAGTAGCGGATTAGTGGATGAGGACGGAGGGTGGGGTGTTGCCGTGGTGATACATTAGTGGAGGTATAAATGTAGAACTGCAATCAAGGACACATGTTGTCCTGGTGGCATGCGTTTCAAATTAATCGTCATCAAATACTATCTTCTTTAAATGTTACATGTATTCCTTCACAATATTTCCAGTTGTGTGTAGTGTACAATCACACAGTAGTAATTGTTGTATTAATTAATTATTATTATTTTATCAACTTTTATATTATTATTATCACTATCGTCAATTTATAATACTAATTACTGGAAGGTCCCTACAAAACAACAGCAATAGGGAACCACCAAGTGTGGTTTGAAGATACTTCATTTGAGAACTGTCATGGATTGTGTGATTTCATGTACAGTGGAACCTCTCTATAAAGGACAAATTGGGACCAGGTAATTTGTCCACTGTAGAGAGGTTGTCCACTCTTCAGAGGTGAAAAATGTACTAGCACTATAGTAAAATCCTTTTTTGGTGCCTTAGAGTGTCCTTTGTAGGGAGGTAATTTCTATGGTGTCTTTTATTGGGAGAGTCCTTTAATAGGGGTTCCACTCTATACCTATATCTGTTGTCTTGATCACGTGTGTGTACTTTACTCTTGTTTGGTGATTGTTCGTAGGGTCAGCACGTTGACTGGAGAGCTGGGGATGTTGCCATCCCCACCTTCCACTGTCCTCGCTGTAGGGACCACTGGTATGGACTGACCTCCTACCCCTGTGAGGACGAGCTGGCACGACTCATCCGTGAAGGGCTGTGGTACACTGGACAAGGACCTGTTGATAGGGATCTGCTGTTCAAGAAAGATCACGGCCTCAATGGAAGAGAGCGACAAAAGAAGGATCCTTCCACAATCTCCAGCGACGGTCTCAAGCTGCCACCAATTGTTCAAAGATCTGAAAGTGATACTAGTTTGAGCAGCAGCAGCAGGCACTTGCTAGGGGAGAGGCAGGGGAAGAACTCGAAGGGGAAGAGAATCACTTTTAATTTGGACCACGAGGAATTTCACTACAGTCAAGATGAGCCGACCAAACACAGCACTTCAAATCAAGATCAGTCAATGAGGATGAAAAATGGCCGCCAGGAGGATGACAGCAAGGGTGCATCAGGGGGAAATGGTGAATTCTCTGATACCAAACAAAAACATGGTGTGAAATTGGAAAACAGCACTTCTGGCCAATCCGGACTGTCTCCTAATGACAATAACTCAAGTGGTTCGGGAAAAACTGATAACTCATCAAGTCTTCTTAAAAGTTCAGTTCTTGGAGATTTGGACCAAAGTAACACGAGAGGCGGTAATCAGAGGATAGCATCCCCATTCAGTGGTGGTGGAAGTGTTGGGAAGTCTCTATCAGGAGCAGATGATGGGGATCACAAATCAGGGATGAAAACGAAAGTCACAAGCTCAGATAACACAAGACCTCACAATGGATCGAATAATATTTATGATGGCAACACAAATTCATTATCTGATCGGAATGCCTCTGCTAACAGTGGTCAGGTTATCAAAACCACAGGGGGAGAACCCTCCAATTTATTAGTTGGGAGTAACCAAAGAAATGGAAGCAAAGGTGATACAAACGGGACAGCCTCGGACCATGGAGATAAAAACAGGAGAGTGGACAGTGATTGCGACAGTGATGATGAACGTGGTAAGCGAGACACAAGGCATGAAGACAGGGGGAAACATGTCCGTGTACCCGGAGCTGGCTTTATAGCCCGAGCATCCTCACCGACAGGCTCTGAGTGGGGTGACCCAACCCATGCACTCTCATACCTCTCAAACACCACCTCGTCGTCAAGGGTGGGGTCATCTCTAGGTGGACGTATCCAAGACAATGGCGAGTTGGGGAAAACCCAAAGTGATCCACAGTTATTGAAGGCATCCAAGAAACCACAGTTAACTGCCGATGACTTCATTTTTGGACCAATGTTTACACGAGCCTTCACATTCTCGTATTATAACAGCGGTAGGGCGGAGTCACAGGGCAGTAAAGAATCACTGACTAAAAGCACCAAAAAAGGAAAGAGAAAGAAGTAATTCTGTAACTTTGAAGTCATTTTCTTTAAATCTAGTATTATTTGTTTTATATATTTTGTATAATTGCTTTTATCAATACAAACCTATTTTGATAATGTTGTATTTGAATGTGTATGATTATTTTCATTTCAATTTATATCAAGTAAAATGATTTATTGATTTGATCTTCCAGTTCACATGTTAGAGCCAAATTGAATAATTTATGAAATGTAGATTTGATGTATATTATAATATTGAGATTAATATCACATTATTATTACTAATATCCTGGTTAGATATTGCAATGTAATACCGTATTTGGAAATTTTCACGGGTCCAAAATTTTGTGAAATGCACCTTGGCCTAATATTCGCGGTTCACATTTTCGCAATGTTATAATCAAGGACAAGTATTTCTGAAATTTCGCAGTTGTAACTTTTGTACCTTCAGTCAAATAGTGAAAACTGCGAAAATTGCGACCTCGCGAAAATTTCCCGCTATACAGTATATATATATATATATATGTTACATTGCAATAATATCCTTTCATTATCTCTAACTGCAATGTAATTTGGTAACTACCTGACAATTAAATTCAATAACAAGTTGAAATTGATATTTCACAAATAATTTACCATGCTGTTCGGTAATTGTGTTCACTTATTAACTTTGTGTATGGATGTTCTTTGGAGCTCTAAAAACCTGTACACTCTCTCCTTCCATATCTTTATCATTGTCCTGAAAGGGTGAGCCGCTTCACTTGGAGTTTTCGGTATTCTCAAAAATCTCCGGACCACCGGGAATTTCAGCAATATGTTTTGTAGCAACCCGTACAAGCTGGAAGCGGTCCAGTACAGTGTCATAGCCTACAGAGGGAAATATGAGAAGAGCCCTAATTTCAACCACCCCATAAAACAAATTTCTTTGTGAAAACGTTTTGCAAAGAGAAGTTTTGCATTAATTTCTCCTCTTTCTAAAGAAATATAATGGTTACAACCCAAATGTGTGGATTTAGGGAGTCAACTGGAATTAGCGCACAACACCATACACCACTTTGCCTGCGACAGACCAAACTATGGTACAGTGCAGACTATGTTTCCCAGTTAGCACAACCTGGCGCATGTAAACTCCCTTAAATACAGGTATGAGCACACACACTTGTATGAGATCCACTCACTGATGGGAGTTGCGAAGCAATAATTCCCATTCCTAGTGTTAAATAACGAAAAAATCTGGAAATGTAAACCTGTCTCTTAGTCTGGCCACGAGCTCTCAATGTATTCATCTGAAAGAATAAATGAACAATGTACATAGACCATCAAGTGTGGGTTGCATTGCTTTTGCAACGGAATCCACACCTCTATGTTCAGGAGGTTTGTTGCCACCAGGACCACTGGTAAGATACAGTAGGGGTCAACCAGGGTGAGATCTTGTATCCATAGCAACCCCTCTGTACTCAGTTCTTGCATTGTTACAGCTACAAAGGTACCATGCTTAATATTATGCCCATAATGTGACATGGATGATAATAGTACAACTCACGATCACCATGGTGACCAGGGAAAGCCCCTGACATGTTCCTCAAGGCAAGAGATAGGATAAGCCACATGGGAAGTTGTATCCATGGTAACAAGTACATCTTCAAAGGGTGGCAGCCATGATAGTAGTAGAAGCTGTGGGTCTTACCACGAACCTACAACACAATCAGCAACAATAGTGCGTTAATAAGAACAAGAGTGGGGGCTGTTCACAGTTATTAAGACAGAACAGCAAAACATGGCACACCTCTTTCATCATTCTCTTGTTAGCCTCCTCTACAGACAAGCCCTCCCTCTTGCATTCAGTTATAACTCTGTGTTTAACTGCCTCTTGCAGTTCCTTCACATTTGGAAGAAGAAGTTCTATCCGACTGACAAGTTTGGCTTGATGTACGGCGAGTGGAAGAGTTGCCAGTGCTCTCAGAGAAAAGGTTGAAATCACAATTACAGACCACCAAGGTAGGTGAAGGTGAGTGTGTAT
>OZ026567.1:4324849-4355239 GCA_964020155.1 Chondrilla cf. caribensis
GGACATTTGATCCAAACATTGAGCACCAGAAGAAACTGATGCGCAGAGATGTCAAACCAATAATGCTCTATCCCATAATTTATGTCATAACCCAGGTCTTCCCCCTCATTAACAGGTGACTAAGATGATTGATTTGATGTCGTAATCTGGGTGTAATATCAAAGTGTAAGGATGAAATTTTTGTGTTCCTCCCGGTAGAATTGCCAATTGGTCCTCCCCCAGTAACCCGATCTTTGTTCTGTGGATCTTCCACGTTCTGACCTCACCCCTTTCAGGTGACCTACCACACCCCATGCACCGTTATGAGTTGTGCAAGTGGGTGGGGCCCTTACTGCATTGTCTATCTCTTGTCCATGTTGTAGGCGTGATTGTGGCTTTCTTTTACGTGTTTTTGGACAAGGAAAATCGAACCAGACTCAAATGGAGTAACTTGAAGGTTATTTCACACACATGTGCATGTACACACACATGCACACACACACACACACACACACACACACACACACACACACACACACACACACACACACACACACACACACACACACACACACACACACACACACACACACACACACACACACACACACACACACACACACACACACACACACACACACACACACACACACACACACACACACACACACACACACACTGTTGTCCTCTGTCTCTGTAGACTACATTGGCTCAATGGAGACACAAGGACGATGTTAAGGAGTACACAGTTGACCAGCAGGTCTACAATCCTCCTGCATCGGGACGAACCAGACAGAGCTCAAATGAGCCTCTCATTGGTAATAAGGATTAATGAATTAGCGGAATTGTCAATACACGAATTGATTTAACGATTACATAACCTTTATATGAACTTCCACCTGTATTTGGAAAGAATTATTACATGTCTATCTTAATCATATTCATGAGATATCAACGAAATTCATGGGCGTTTGTTTGGCGATGATAACACACCTCATAATGTAGGCGTGCAGCCCTTCGCTACATACGCCTCCATTTTGTCTTCTCTGAGGACTGAATTCCTCATAATTAGCACGAGCCTGTGCCCTGTTCCAGTCGCCGATTTGGCAAACCTCGTTAACGGCTCGTTCGACGTAGAGTATAACACCTCAGAAAATTGCACTTTTGCTGGGCAACTTTCGAGAGGAGTGTAGCGGTTCGACGGAAGGCGTCATGTCTCGAACCGACAGTAAAGGAAACGAGTCCTCGAGAGTCATTTCTTTCAGTGAAGAAAGCCTTCGCGAGTGGTTTGCACAGTATGACGAGGACGGGACTGGTATCGACCACTCCGGGTTCCAGAAGCTTTGCGAACACCTCGGAATCGAGCCCCATCTCGTTCCGAAGATCATGGTTGAACTGGACGGAGACCAGGACGGCAAGGTAGAACGGACGGCTTACTGTGGGGCGTGTGTGTTCACAGTCAATTATTCAACTCTGTTGTTAAAGTACTAAATACTGTTAACCTGTTAGTGCATGGCTTGATGGCTGTGTGCAGTGCGATCAGTGAGATCCCCTGGCCGTCCAACCGTACTTATTCTCTCAAAAGTGCCATTAACCATGCATGAATCATGCCAGACTTTTCAGAGGTCAAACTAGGGGATGATTACGATTCCAGTATGACTGTTAACCATAATATTTCCAGAATTTCCTGTATGTGCAGTGGAACCACTCTATTACAAACCTCTGAATTGCAGAAACCTCTATAATAAGGACACCATACTGCGTCCCAGTGTAGTACTGTAGTGTATTAAGTGACCTCTGAATTGAGGACACCTCTGTAACAAGGTCTCGAAGTGTCCTTAATAGAGAGGTTCCACTGTACCATCCATCTCTACAGTTGTATGTTAGTACCTACATATAATATATGCATGAAATATTGTGAATTTCTATAAACAGTATTCTCATTTTGGTCCTGTTTATCCCATATGCTATATCTAGATCAATTTCGAGGACGTTTACTCTAAATTTGGCAGTCACTACATGGACCAGACAGACGTGTCCAAGGAGTTGAAGCCCATCAGCGAGCTTCCTCCGTCTCCTGCTTCCCCAGACATGAACGAGACACAACAGTTTTTCACACCAGCCGCTCGGATGGACCAATTGTCACAAACCACTGATTCTGTTAAGGGGAAACCGATCCAATGTTAGTTGATACCAGTATGCTCTGTGATTGTAGACTAGCGATGGCCAATGGATGATGGGGTCTTATTGTGATGTAGCGTGTCATGAAGTGTGAAACACACACACACACACGTGCACACAAGCAAACACACACACACGTGCACACAAGCAAACACACACACACACGAACATACACACATACACACAGTAACTAAACAATTATAGTTTTCAATTGGAATATTCTGTCATCTTCTTATTCAGCCACTCCTTTGCGATCTTCTTTGATTTATAATCGAAAACGATTTGGACGATGGTCCTTTTCCGGTGCTCCTTCCCAGTTGAAGTCTCCTCAAGGAGGCTCCCGTGGAGAGGGAGACGACATTCAGTTCCTCAGCCCCATCGCATCGTCTCCACAGAACTCCAGACCAAACTCTTCTCACGATAACTACCCCGACCTGACTGCTATGATGTCTCCGTTTGTTGAACCCACATCACCAAGACACATCAGCAGGAGAGGATCCCAAGTTTCTGATGATGGCAGTCTGTGGGAAGACCCTGGGTCACTCTATGGTACAGCAATCTCTGGAGGTATGTACGTACATAAAGATGGTTTGTCATATATCCATGCATATACATGTATGTACTTACGTACATATGTACATAGTACATATGTGTGTATCTTCCTATTTCTTTGGACATTGAGTGCATGCATAAGCATACATACATACATACGTACGTATGCACGTGTGTGTGTGTGTGTGTACTGACATGTAAAAGGGATATTTTAGTTTATTTGTGCACCTACACACTTACATAGTCTGTGCATGGCGGAATATTGTGTAACTACGTACGTATGTTCGAGTCTATCTTTCTTTCGACTTGCCTCTGTTCACATACGTACGTATGTACACTGTATAATACATACAGTGTGTACATATGTGTGTTTCTGTATACTGTCCTGTAAGCACTGGGCCATTTTGATTTCATGGTGATTTATTTTTTCTCAGAACCCCAACCAACACCAAAGGACGCGTGGTCGAATAAAGTGAGGAAATCAACTTGAATATCTCCGTTAATGTGAATAGGTATAATTTGATTTTCTATGTTTTGTCACTGTTTGTAGAAGAGATCACAGTCAGTAGGGTCTCCGCCACCAGTCATGTCCACTCCAAGACAGGGTAGTCTCACCTTTAGTCATATTGGACCGTTGGAAGGTCTGAAGCAGTTGCTGAGTCCCAACAGTAAGGGAGAAGAAAGCTTCTTTGTCCCCTTCGAGGGTGTGATGGAGGAGCTCGACAATGCTGGGATAGTGAACATGGAGGAAGAGAAGTTTGAAGACTTTGAAACTGTTTTGAAGGTACATACGTATGTATATACTGTAATTAAATAGCATACACTTACACATTTTCACGTGTACATCGTACATATGGTGAGTTGGTGTTGATCTACCACTGTTTTATCTGCTATGCCTTTTTAGGGGCTGCCGCAGGCAGCCCCTATATTGTTTTCATTTCGACTTCCGGTATGTAACGCTCGTCCGATAGATATATATATATATATATAGATATATATATATATAATATGTGTTCCTACGCGTAACCGCAACAATGAATTTATATTAGAATTTATATTGCGCGAAATAAAGATGGCCGATTTCGAACGCCGACAATTTGAATTTGGGCTAGAATTCGTGCGCTGAAGCTTCGCCAAACGTGATAACTTCAGCGAAGGTTCTTCTGAACCTAAGAAATGCGCGCAAGTAATTCGAGTGCGGGGGGCGGCAGCCCCACGAGTTTTTGAACTCGAATTACTTGTTATTCAGTACAAGTTCTCGATACCAATACGTATGATATAAAAACAGTAATGATTATTCGTTTAATCTGCCAAAGACATTGATCCACCATGTTTTTCAAGAGTGAATTGCGGCTGATTAATGAGAATTCACTGAACATGCGTAAATTTCGTGTTCTTGCATAAATTAATATTTACAACTGTGGATACATAAAAACATGCTTACGTATGTGTATACATACGTAAGTACATACTCATGTTGACATGTACATATGTATGTGTTTGCAATTGCAGAAGATGAACCTCGTGTCAGATGGGATGGTGAACCTGAGGAGTCTGTTGTCGACGATGGACCAGTGCTTGTCCACCGAGGGAGAGGGCACGGTGTACTCCATAATGAAACAAATAGCCTTGAAGGCTTACAAGAGCGAGATACAGTTGTTAAGGTACATACCTATCTACGTATGTACGTACATCTTTGTAATATTTATACATACTTGAATGACACTTCAATGATCCAGTACCATCATTATTGGTGCAACACACACACACACGTACATGAATACACATGCATAAACAGCATATACACACGCACACACACACGGAGCATGTCAGAATATGTACATACATACGTAGGTCCCACTACACTGGCTGTCAGTTTATCAATGTTTCACTGTGGGTCCATCTCTCTTTCCCTCTCTCCAAAGGAAGCAAGTCGGTGAGCTCAATATTGAGAAGGAAACACTACGCTTAAGCGTCTCACGGATGGTTGAAGATAAGGATAAGATGGCTACCGAAGTAGACATTCATCAGTATGAACTCCACGAGCAGATGAAAGAACTGCTAATGTGAGTGTATGTGTGATACATACGTACATGTTTATGTACATACCTATGTTTGTATATAAGTACGTACGTACGTATGTATGTGGAGCTACGTAAATCAGTGTAACTTACAGAATTCCAGCTGGTGTGAGTATATGTGTGTATATGTGTGTATATGTGTGTATTTGTGCTGTTCACTTTATACGTATGTTTGTGGGTGCAGTGTGTTACATAAACTCTCCATTTGATACATGTGTACGTACGTACGTACATCGTACGTTAACTATCAGTAAATGGTTCATATCCTTATATGTATGTAATCTAAATAACAGGAAGAAGCAAACAAAATATGAGGAACGGATCAGAGAAATTGAGTGTTATTACCAAAACGAGATGGAATCCATCAGACAGAACGCCAAGAACCAGATAGCTCACTTGGAGCAGGAAAAGGAGAAGAGAATGACAGAAGAAGAGAAAATGAAGGATGAAGTAAAGGGTTGGAAAACGGTACGTACGTACTTGAGATCCTTGTAATCTAGTGACTGTTTGCTTGAGCATGATAATAGTGTGTCCATGATTATTTCTATCTCCTCTGTATTGGTACTAACGGGGATGTCACATGTGCATGTTGCATGCATGTTCTGTGTGTACATGCATATTTTGTATGCATGTCTGGCTATTTTATACCAGTGATTTGCGTCTTGCAGGAAGTGGAAGCACTCCGAGATGCACTGGATCTGATGCACCAGAAATTTGAGAGCAAAGAAGCCGAATTAGAAGCACTTCTGAGGGTGAACAGCGAACACCTGGACATGATTCAATTGGTGAGCTTGCTTCTGCTTGTAGTCATACAATTTCCAAGAAAGAGCCATCAAGATATTCTACCTTAGTTTCATTTTGAAAAGTTGTGGTGTTTTTTATGCCAAAGTTGGGTGTGATACAAGATGTTTGTGTGTGGCGTTCACATTCTTTACACACTGTAGAAGTATTAGAAATTGTATGTGTGATTCATTAATATTGTATTTCATATTCCTGTATGTACACACTATATATGATACATTGTTTACTGTTTCTGTTTTGTTTGTTGACTGTTCACTGAGTCTGTGTTATGATTTCATTGTGTACTTCAATCTACACTTAACTGTGTACTGTACTGTACTGTACTACATTGTATACTATGCTGTACTGTACTACATTTTATACTGTACTGTACTGTACTACATTGTATACTATGCTGTACTGTACTACATTTTATACTGTACTGTACTGTACTACATTTTATACTATGCTGTACTGTACTGTACTCTATTATACTGTGCTGCACTGTAGGCCGAAGAGAATGAAACATTAAAAGCCAAACTGAAGGAACTGAACAGAGGGGAGAAGTTAGAAGAACTTGCCCAATTGGAAGAGCAGTGCAAGGTACGTATGTATGTACGTATGTACAATATTGTACGTACGTACATACGTATGTATCATATGTATACTAATTGTGTATGCACATATGTGCGTACTTGAGTAGATGAATATACGTACTGTATGTACGTATACTGTTCGACTTCAAAGTCTCAGCATGTGTTGATGTGCGGACAATGTGTACACCTTCATTGGAGATTGATGGATATATGTATTATGTATGTCTGTCTGGTGTGATGATAGGACCTCAAGGACAGGATAGACGAGTTGCAGAGCGCCCTTGAGACAGCTCAGGCGGACTCCAAGAAGTATCGAAGAAAAACTCACATCCTGAGACAGAGAGAAACGCGATTGAAGGAGGAGAACCAGAAGCTGCGAGAATCTAAGACTGTCGAGGATGAATCATCCCAGAAGAATTCTCCGGATATAATCCGAACACTGCAGCCGTCAAACCTGAGCACAATTTCCCTCGATCTTCCTTATGACGACCATGATGATGATGACATGGAGTTTGATGATCAGGATGAGGACATTGAAGATGACGAGGGAGTGGAGAGGACGGAGGACGCACTGAGTGATGCGGAGGAGAAGAGTTTGAAGGGAGAAATGCATGATTTGGAATTGCAAAGGGCAAAGAGAAGTGAGTACAGTCTCGTATTGAAGGACTGAGCAGTAGGGTTGTAACCAACACCCCATACGTACATACACATGTACATTTGGATAATATCTATGTACGTGTATGTTTGTATGTATACGTACATAGTTCATACATACGTATGAACATGATGTATGCGTACTATTACAGTAGTACATATGTACATGCATGTGCACACATATGGGCTTACATATGTATTAAGATTTGTACATATGTTATGATTTACATACATACATACATACTAATTATGTACGTACATGCGTATGTACATAAGTGTGAATTGTTTGTTTGTTTCCATTGTTGCAGGTATCTTGAAACTTTCCAAAGCCAAAGTGAAGCTGACACGAGACCTGGAACTCCTACAAATGGAGTACCAGCACCTGAAGGATGAGGAGGAGACCAAACGCGATATCCTCCAGAAGAAACTGGAGGAGAAGTCAGAGGAGGCTATTTCTCTCCGCAGTGACCTGTCCTCAGTGAAGAGAGACCTTGAGAACGCACAGCAAGCAGTGGACCAGGTGAGCACTTGGGCGATTAATTGATTTATCCATCGTTTTCAATTTTGTACTTAGAAAGTACGTACCTGAAATGCGTAAAAGGACTCTAAAGACTCTACATCACGTCTATTGGATGACTACCCAGCCTAATAAAAATGGGAGTGGCTTACAGCTATGCCAACTTAATTATTAAAAACTTGAAAAACTTGATTACTACTGGTGATAATCAATTAATCAGTCATTTATTGTACACTAATAATTGATTTTGAAATTACAGCCAATTTTGCAGCACCAATGTACATACGTACATCCATGTATTGAACTGGTATGTGTGTATGTACATATGTATGTAATTACAGTGGAACCTCTATTAAAGAGCATTCATAACAAAGGACACCATAGAAAGTATGCACGTACCTCCCTACGAAGGACACTTTCTTGGGCCTCATCTTATTCTAGAATTTTTTTACCACTGAAGAATGGACAACTTTTTTACAGTGGACAAATTAGCTGGACCCAATGTGTCCTTTATAAAGAGGTTCCTTTGCTTATGTACCTACATACCCACGTATGTACGTACGTACATACTGAATGTTTTATGATAGGCTGTATGGCTTCTTCTGCTCAGATGAAGAATAAACTAGAACAGACAAGATTCTCACACTCTTCACAACTCCAAGAATTGGAAGAAGAAGTGGAGCATTGCAAAATGCTTATACAGTCGCAGCAAAAGACCATTTCTTCATTGGAAGAGGAGGTCCACCTGGCGGAATCGTTGAAGCCTGATCTAGCTGACTCACAAGCCATGTCTGAAGATCACCAACTCTCGCTCGAGTATAAAGACCAGATCCAGTGTCTGCATGACAAGCTCAGAGAGGAACAAGAGGGCCATCGAGAAGAAGTGGACAACTTGAAGAACGAACTCAAGAGTGCCCTCCAGAAGAATGCTCAGTTGAAGGAGGAGTGTTTGGCACTTGAGGAAACGATTTCGGATCAGAAGGAGAAGCTGCGAAAGAGTGAGGTCACATTCAAGGAAATGACAGGAGAGATTCAAAAATGGATGCAGGACAGTCAACTGAACCTGGGTCGTCCAGGAGAAGAGAACTTGAAGGTATTGGAAGAGACAAAGAGGCAACTTGAAGATGCTGTTTCTGAGCTAGAACACGAGAAGGAATTGCACAGACGTTCTGAAGTATTGCTTGAAGAAGATAAGCAATCTCTCAAGAGGGAGCTTGTTCAATCTGAGGAGAAATGTAAGAATCTAGATGAAGCTTGCACCAATCTGAAGATGGAAGTGGACAGTTTCATGGAGGAAGTTTCCGAATTGAAGAGACAACTGGATTTCCTCACACAGAGCAAAGCAGAGGCCGCAGAACAGTATGAAGCCGAGATTGATCGCTACAGGGCCATGTCTGATGCAGCCAGCATACTTCAGAAGGAGAATCAAATGTTACACCAGCAGGTGGTAGAGCTGACTCAGCAAGTTGAGGGTGCCAGTAGACAGGTTGAGCAGGTTCGTGTGAGTCAAGAAGAAGAACTAAAAAAGTTGCAAGATGAACAAGAATCTCTCATGAGCAAGCTTTTAAGAGCTGAAACTGACCTGAATGAAAAGAGTCAGAAGCTGAGGCAGTTGCAAGAAGACAAGGAGGCACTTTGCGTGGGCAAAGATGAAGAAATACAAGAGCTGAAACAGAGAGTGTCAGAGCTGGAGACTCAGATGGACCAGGAAGAGATTGAGTTGAATGAATCACAGAAAGAGAATTTGAAGCTGGAATCCTCACTAGGCAGACTCGAGAGTGACTACGAGAAGCAAAAGATCACATTTGAGGCGAAGTCCAGTGCTTGGAAGGAAGACGTCAGGAGACTCACATCAAAAGTGAGTGAACTTGAATCAGAAATGGAAGAGCAGAAGGCAGAATCAGCTTCAACTATCGCAGATTTGGAGTCCCAACTGAGCAAATCCCTAGCAGAGAAGTACAGCATTGAACAAGACCTCCTCTCCCTTCGAGCAGAATTGAAGACAACTGAAGAACAGTTTCAGGAGGAGAGGGTGAAATTGGAGGAAGACCAGAGCAAGGAATTGAAGTCACAAAGGGATGCCTTCGACCAGGAGAGGCTGGATCTCCAAGACCAATTGAAGAATTCATCTTCAAAACTGCAAGAAGCATTTGCAGAAGTCAGTGATATGAAAAGGAGCCTATCAGAAGAGAAGATGCGTTACGACTCCCTCCTTTCAGCAAATACATTAACAATAAGCGAGAAAGAACAAATGTTTGCTGACAAAATGGCTGCCTTACAGCACAAGATAGAAATGCTGTCGGGAAAAATCGAGGAACAAGATCAGGAAGTTTCCCGCTTGGAGACCTGTATTACAGAGGAGAAACAGCAGTCGATGGAACAAGAATCCAAATGGCTTAAAAAGGAGTCTGAGTATTTGACCGCAACTGCTCAACTGAAAGCAAGACTTGACGATGTCACTAAGCAACAGGAGGATGACATGAACTCTTTCAAGCTGTCGTTACTTCAGCTGGAGAAGCAACTAACCGATAAAGAGAGTGAGGTCGAGAAACTGTCTAAGTTGAGAGAAGAGTGTGATGATGACCTCAGGTGTGTCCAGGAGGAGCTCAAGAGGACCGCAGAAGAGCTCAAGGTGGCCAAGATAGAGGGTCAGTCGGCTGTGGCCCGTTTGGAGGCAGTTTGGGAAAGTCGGGCTTGCGAGTGGGACACATCTAGAGCTGAATATCAGTCGCAGCTGGCCTCCACGAAGGAACAGGTATCCAGTCTGAAGCTGCAGTTGTCAGAGTCCGTCCCTGCATCAGAAGCTACTGAGTATGTGGACAGGATTGCCAAGCTGACCGATCAGTTGAAAGACAAAGAAGATACTTTGACTGCAAAGACAAACACTGTTGCAGAACTGACAAAGGAATTGAAAGACAAAGAAGAAGAATGGCATCAGATAATGGACACCCTGGGAGCTCAGGTGGACAAGATGTCCATGGAAGTAAAACAGCAGTCCTCTTATGTGGTGAACCTGAGGAAGGAGCTAGCAGAAGAGAGGTCTAATAACTCTGTACTGCTACAAGAGATGGAAGCCATGAAGACATTGGTGGAGGAGGGAGAGAGCGAGAAGGAAACACGGGAGGAACTGAACTCCTTGAGAAGCACCATGGCTCAGAGGGAAAGCGAGCTTCAGGATGAGATCCGTAAGAAGCAGTCTCTCATTCACACGCTTGAGATGTCGGTTGAAGCGAAGGAAGACATCATTAGTGAGAAGCAGAGGAAGATAGCCGAACTCTCCTCAAGAGTTGAATCCCTGGAGGGTGAAATGATGCCTGATCTTCCAGGTCTGGAAGATTCCCCGCTGCCATCTCCTGTGAATGTCGGCAGTCTAGCAAAGGAACTACATAAAGAACGACGATTGTCCCAAGAGCTACTCCAGCAAATTGACAACCTGCAGGCTAGTTATTCTTCCGCCTTGGATAGAGAGCAACTTTCCAGTTCCATTGTGGCAGAATTGGAATCGGAACTAAGCATGTTGAAAGAGAAAGAAGACTCCTCCAATAGCCTTGTTAGAGATCTACGTCAAAAGTTGGCCCTTTCAGAAGCTACGATAGGGGAACTGTCCAGTGATTTGGAGAGTTTCAGGACTACTCTGGAGGAGAGAGATGAAGGTTATGAAGAAAGAGTGGAAAATTATAGGTAATTGTGCTTGCATTTGTGTGTGTACGTACATTGTATGTACATACGTATGTACATTTATGTATTCACACATGCACACACGCACAAACACACACACACACACACACGCGCACACACACACACACACACTTATCACATTTTCTCCAATTCAATCAACTGTAGACAGAGAATGTCTGAGTTGGAAGAATATGTTGAAGAGTTAAAGAGTCAAAATCAGGCAACTTCCAAACAGTTTGAAGAACTGGTGGAATACAACGGAATACTGGAGGATGATAATCATATGCTACAGGAAGAACTTGAAAGAGTTCAAGCTGATACCAGGATGCTCAAGGACGAACTTGAAACTTATGCGGATCAGAAAGAGGTTGAAATCGCTCAACTGAAGGAGAAACTATCTGGTGTGGAGTTTTCACTGGCTGAACGTGAGCTGTGTAATCCTGCTATAGTTCACAAACTTGAGGACGAGCTTAAACAGCAGAAGGAACTTTTGGCTGAGGAACAAGAAAAAGTAAGACAACTTACACAACAGCTCAACAATAAGGATGTCCCTTATGTTATTGAAGAGGAGGAGTCAGTTGAGACTAGTGTTATAACTCTAGTGGAACACAAGGAGAAAGTCGATTGTCTCAGAAGAGAAGTGAGCCCAAAAGTATTCTGTTGTTAATTTTGTACAGTATAGTGAAGCCAACCAAGAGGATGTGATGTGTCCATTATGTGTCAACTTCATATTTGTTGTTTATTGTTGTCACCTCGCCCTTATGATAAAGTAACATTGTTGTTTTGATATCTGTATTCACAGCATGAGAAATCCATGGGCTGCCTACAGGAAGAAGTGACGAATTTGAAAGCTGAACTGCAAGTGCTCCAAAAGTTGTTGAATACAAAATCCATCTCCCTTGATGACTCTATTGATGATGCTTCCCAACTTAGACAACAGGTGTG
This sequence comes from Chondrilla cf. caribensis, assembly GCA_964020155.1. NCBI lineage: Eukaryota > Metazoa > Porifera > Demospongiae > Chondrillida > Chondrillidae > Chondrilla > Chondrilla cf. caribensis. Next base: position 4,336,813 of record OZ026567.1, read on the forward strand.
TGTGTGTGTGTGTGTGTGTGTGTGTGTGTGTGTGTGTGTGTGTGTGTGTGTGTGTGTGTGTGTGTGTGTGTGTGTGTGTGCGTGTTTGTGTGTGTGCGTGTTTGTGTGTGTGTGTGTGCGTGTGTATGCGTGTATGTGTGCATGTGTGCGTGTGTGTGCATGTGTGTGTGTGTGTGTGTGTGTGTGTGCTGTGTGTGTGTGTGTGTGTGTGTGTGTGTGTGTGTGTGTGTGTGTGTGTGTGTGTGTGTGTGTGTTTGATAGCTGGTCCTACGTATTTCATCTGTAGCTGAGAGAGGTGGACAATGAGAAAGATGCCCTTTCAAAGAAATTGAAGAAAGTCCATCAAAAAGAGATGGTGGAACTGGCTGACCAACACAGCAGAGAAGTGAAAAAAATGCTCCGTGAAAAGAGAGAGGTTCGTATGATTGTGTGTTGGTGACTCGCGAATGTCAGCTACGTATCTATTGATGCTGTCATGTTAACACACCTTGTCCTTTGACCGTAATGTCCATACAGTGGGACCTCTCTTTTACAAACCTCTGAATAGCAGAAACCTCTATAACAAGGATACCATTCTGTGTCCCAGTGTAGTACTGTAGTGTATTAAGTGACCTCTGAATTGAGGACACCTCTATAATAAGGACTAAAATCAAGGTCCCAAAGTGTCCTTAATAGAGAGGTTCCACTGTATTGGTTTGTTGTTCTCTAGTAACCTCTTGCTGTTTTTGTTGTTTACCAATAACAACTTCCTATCATTGTTATCTACCAATAACCTCTTGGTATCGTAATTCACCCATAACCTCTCACTAATGTTTTGTTTATTAGAAATATAATGCTATTGTTCATTTTTCACCTCCTCCCACAATTTTCCTTGTTTACAAATATTCATGGATTAATTTAGTCTTTCTCCTACTTGCAGCTAGAAGAAAAGGATAAACAAAGAGAAAATATCATTTCGCAACTTCTTCAACAGACTATGGAGCTGGATGAGGGTAAAACAAGACTGTCAAAGGTTGTTCGAGAGCTGAGAGAAGAAAGAGAGAGTCTGTTGCATATAATCGAAAACCTCGCCAACAAAGTTACCCTTTGACTTTAATATTTTAAGATTTATATGGTGTTATTTTATTAATTTCAAACAATTTCTCATCCCTTTACCATTAATTCTTAATCCCCTTTGCACTTGTAATAATAATATTTTTTTGCTTATTGAGACAAACGTTCATTTCTCAGCTCCAATCCCATCTGGTGTATTACTCATTCAATGTATGGGAGAGTATAGTGGAGAAAACGCTAAGCACCTTTTTGTATAGCTCATGAAGGAGGGGGCGTGTCAACTTGATGCTATGGACAGACCTAGCTGGGATCATGAAGTAACTTATGGAACAATTCCCATCTCTGTAGCTTACCCACAACCCCAGCTACAAGTGGAGGTGCTTAATATTTTTTCAATGTATGGGAGAGTATAGGGGAGAAAACGCTAAGCACCTTTTTGTATAGCTCATGAGGGAGGGGGCGTGTCAACTTGATAATTTAGACAGATTTAGATGGGATCATGAAGTAACTTATGGAATAATTCCCATCTCCGTAGCTTACCCACAACCCAAGCTGCAAGTGGAGGTGCTTAATATTTTTTCAATGTACGTACATATGGGGGAGAATAGGGAAAAAATGCACTTAGCACCATCCTGCATATCTCGTGGGAGAGGGAGCGTGTCGCCCTGATATTTTCAACAAATCTAGTTGGAGATGTGAACTAAGTTATGAAACACTTCCCATCACTTTGTGTGCTCTGTAACCCTTGTTATTCAAGGTGGTGGTATGGCCAAATTTTGGCCATAGCACCACAATCAATGTATGGGGGAGAATATGGAAAAATGCACTTAGCACCATCCTGCATATCTCGTGGGAGATGGGGCGTGTCACCCTGATATTTTGAACAAATCTAGTTGGAGATATGAACTAAGGTATGAAACACTTTGCATCTCTTTGTATGCTCTGCATCCCTTGTTATTCAAGGTGGTGCTATGGCCAAATTTTGGCCATAGCACCATCCTGCATATCTCGTGGGAGAGGGGGCGTGTCGCCCTGATATTTTCAAAAAATCTAGTTGGAGATGTGAACTAAGTTATGAAACACTTCCCATCACTTTGTGTACTCTGTAACCCTTGTTATTCAAAGTGGTGGTATGGCCAAATTTTGGCCATAGCACCACAGTCAATGTATGGGGGGGAATATGGAAAAATACACTTAGCACCATCCTGCATATCTCGTGGGAGAGGGGGCGTGTCGCCCTGATATTTTCAACAAATCTAGTTGGAGATGTGAACTAAGTTATGAAACACTTCCCATCACTTTGTGTGCTCTGTAACCTTTGTTATTCAAGGTGGTGCTATGGCCAAATTTTGGCCATAGCACCATCCTGCATATCTCGTGGGAGAGGGGGCGTGTCGCCCTGATATTTTCAACATATCTAGTTGGAGATGTGAACTAAGCTATGAAACACTTCCCATCACTTTGTGTACTCTGTAACCCTTGTTATTCAAAGTGGTGCTATGGCCAAATTTTGGCCATAGCACCACAGTCAATGTATGGGGGAGAATATGGAAAAATACACTTAGCACCATCCTGCATATCTCGTGGGAGAGGGGGCGTGTCGCCCTGATATTTTCAACATATCTAGTTGGAGATGTGAACTAAGTTATGAAACACTTCCCATCACTTTGTGTACTCTGTAACCCTTGTTATTCAAAGTGGTGCTATGGCCAAATTTTGGCCATAGCACCACAGTCAATGTATGGGGGAGAATATGGAAAAATACACTTAGCACCATCCTGCATATCTCGTGGGAGAGGGGGCGTGTCGCCCTGATATTTTCAACAAATCTAGTTGGAGATGTGAACTAAGTTATGAAACACTTCCCATCACTTTGTGTACTCTGTAACCCTTGTTATTCAAAGTGGTGCTATGGCCAAATTTTGGCCATAGCACCGCAGTCAATGTATGGGGGAGAATATGGAAAAATACACTTAGCACCATCCTGCATATCTCGTGGGAGAGGGGGCGTGTCGCCCTGATATTTTCAACAAATCTAGTTAGAGATGTGAACTAAGTTATGAAACACTTCCCATCACTTTGTGTGCTCTGTAAACTTTGTTATTCAAGGTGGTGCTATGGCCAAATTTTGGCCATAGCACCATCCTACATATCTCGTGGGAGATGGGGCGTGTCACCCTGATATTTTGAACAAATCTAGTTGGAGATATGAACTAAGGTATGAAACACTTTGCATCTCTTTGTATGCTCTGCATCCCTTGTTATTCAAGGTGGTGCTATGGCCAAATTTTGGCCATAGCACCATCCTGCATATCTCGTGGGAGAGGGGGCGTGTCGCCCTGATATTTTCAACATATCTAGTTGGAGATGTGAACTAAGTTATGAAACACTTCCCATCACTTTGTGTACTCTGTAACCCTTGTTATTCAAAGTGGTGCCATGGCCAAATTTTGGCCATAGCACCACAGTCAATGTATGGGGGAGAATATGGAAAAATGCACTTAGCACCATCCTGCATATCTCGTGGGAGAGGGGGCGTGTCGCCCTGATATTTTCAAAAAATCTAGTTGGAGATGTGAACTAAGTTATGAAACACTTCCCGTCACTTTGTGTGCTCTGTAACCCTTGTTATTCAAAGTGGTGCTATGGCCAAATTTTGGCCATAGCACCACAGTCAATGTATGGGGGAGAATATGGAAAAATACACTTAGCACCATCCTACATATCTCGTGGGAGAGGGGACGTGTCGCCCTGATATTTTCAACAAATCTAGTTGGAGATGTGAACTAAGTTATGAAACACTTCCCATCACTTTGTGTGCTCTGTAGCCTTTGTTATTCAAGGTGGTGCTATGGCCAAATTTTGGCCATAGCACCATCCTGCATATCTTGTGGGAGAGGGGGCGTGTCGCCCTGATATTTTCAACATATCTAGTTGGAGATGTGAACTAAGTTATGAAACACTTCCCATCACTTTGTGTACTCTGTAACCCTTGTTATTCAAGGTGGTGCTATGGCCAAATTTTGGCCATAGCACCACAGTCAATGTATGGGGGAGAATAGGGAAAAATACACTTAGCACCATCCTGCATATCTCGTGGGAGAGGGGGCGTGTCGCCCTGATATTTTCAACAAATCTAGTTGGAGATGTGAACTAAGTTATGTAACCCTTGTTATTCAAGGTGGTGGTATGGCCAAATGAGCTCATGAAGGAGGGGGCGTGTCAACTTGATACTTTAGTCCAACCTAACTGGGAAAATGAAGTAACTTATGAAACAATTCTCATCTCCGTAGCTTACCCGTAACCCCAGCTACAAGTGGAGGTGCTTAATATGTTTTCAATGTATGGGAGAGTATAGTGGAGAAAACGCTAAGCACCTTTTTGTATAGCTCATGGGGAGGGGGTGTGTCAACTTGATACTTTAGTCCAACCTAGCTGGGAACATGAAGTAACTTATGAAACAATTCTCATCTCCGTAGCTTACCCGTAACCCCAGCTACAAGTGGAGGTGGTTAATATATTTTCAATGTACGTATGGGAGAGTATAGGGGAGAAAACGCTAAGCACCTTTTTGTATAGCTCATGAAGGAGGGGGTGTGTCAACTTGATATTCTAAACAGACCTAGCTGGGAACATGAAGTAACTTATGGAACAATTCCCATCTCCATAGCCTACCCGTAACCCCAGCTACAAGTGGAGGTGCTTAATATTTTTTCAATGTATGGGAGAGTATAGGGGAGAAAGCGCTAAGCACCTTTTTGTATAGCTCATGAAGGAGGGGGCGTGTCAACTTGATATTTCAGACAGCCCTAGCTGGGAACATGAAGTAACTTATGAAACAATTCCCATGTCCGTAGCTTACCCGTAACCCCAGCTACAAGTGGAGGTGCTTAATATTTTTTCAATGTATGGGAGAGTCTAGTGGAGAAAGCGCTAAGCACCTTTTTGTATAGCTCATGAAGGAGGGGGCGTGTCAACTTGATATTCTAGACAGACCTAGCTGGGAACATGAAGTAACTTATGAAACAATTCCCATGTCCGTAGCTTACCCGTAACCCCAGCTACAAGTGGAGGTGCTTAATATTTTTTCAATGTATGGGAGAGTATAAGAGAGAAAGCGCTAAGCACCTTTTTGTATAGCTCATGAAGGAGGGGGCGTGTCAACTTGATATTCTAGACAGACCTAGCTGGGAACATGAAGTAACTTGTGAAACAATTCCCATCTCAGTAGCTTACCCACAACCCAAGCTTCAAGTGGAGGTGCTTAACATTTTTTCAATGTATGGGAGAGTATAGGGGAGAAAACGCTAAGCACCTTTTTGTATAGCTCATGAATAAGGGGGCGTGTCAACTTGATAATTTATACAGATCTAGCTGGGATCGTGAAGTAACTGATGAAACAATTCCCATCTCCGTAGCTTACCCGTAACCCCAGCTACAAGTGGAGGTGCTTAATATTTTTTCAATGTACGTATGGGAGAGTACGTATAGGGGAGAAAACGCTAAGCACCTTTTTGTATAGCTCATGGGGGAGGGGGCGTGTCAACTTGATATTATGGACAGACCTAGCTGGGAACATAAAGTAACTTATGAAACAATTCTCATCTCCGTAGCTTACCCGTAACCCCAGCTACAAGTGGAGGTGCTTAATATTTTTTCAATGTATGGGAGAGTATAGGGGAGAAAGCGCTAAGCACCTTTTTGTATAGCTCATGAAGGAGGGGGCGTGTCAACTTGATATTCTAGACAGACCTAGCTGGGAACATGAAGTAACTTGTGAAACAATTCCCATCTCAGTAGCTTACCCACAACCCAAGCTTCAAGTGGAGGTGCTTAACATTTTTTCAATGTATGGGAGAGTATAGGGGAGAAAACGCTAAGCACCTTTTTGTATAGCTCATGGGGGAGGGGGCGTGTCAACTTGATACTTTAGTCCAACCTAACTGGGAAAATGAAGTAACTTATGAAACAATTCCCATCTCCGTAGCTAACCCATAACTTCAGCTACAAGTGGAGGTGCTTAATATATTTTCAATGTATGGGAGAGTATAGGGGAGAAAACGCTAAGCACCTTTTTGTATAGCTCATGGGGGAGGGGGCGTGTCAACTTGATATTATGGACAGACCTAGCTGGGAACATAAAGTAACTTATGAAACAATTCCCATCTCCGTAGCTTACCCGTAACCCCAGCTACAAGTGGAGGTGCTTAATATTTTTTCAATGTACGTACGTATGGGAGAGTCTAGTGGAGAAAACGCTAAGCACCTTTTTGTATAGCTCATGGGGGAGGGGGCGTGTCAACTTGATATTTTAGACAGACCTACCTGGGATCATGAAGTAACTTATGAAACAATTCCCATCTCCGTAGCTTACCCGTAACCCCAGCTACAAGTGGAGGTGCTTAACATTTATTCAATGTATGAAAGAGTATAGGGGAGAAAACGCTAAGCACCTTTTTGTATAGCTCATGGGGGAGGGGGCGTGTCAACTTGATAATTTATACAGATCTAGCTGGGATCATGAAGTAACTCATGAAACAATTCCCATGTCCGTAGCTTACCCGTAACCCCAGCTACAAGTGGAGGTGCTTAATATTTTTCAATGTATGGGAGAGTATAGGGGAGAAAACGCTAAGCACCTTTTTGTATAGCTCATGAAGGAGGGGGCGTGTCAACTTGATATTCTAGACAGACCTAGCTGGGAACATGAAGTAACTTATGAAACAATTCCCATCTCCGTAGCTTACCCACAATCCAAGCTACAAGTGGAGGTGCTTAACATTTTTTCAATGTATGGGAGAGTATAGGGGAGAAAACGCTAAGCACCTTTTTGTATAGCTCGTGAAGGAGGGGGCGTGTCAACTTGATACTTTAGTCCAACCTAGCTGGGAACATGAAGTAACTTATGAAACAATTCCCATCTCCGTAGCTTACCCACAACCCCAGCTACAAGTGGAGGTGCTTAATAATTTTTCAATGTATGGGAGAGTATAGGGGAGAAAACGCTAAGCACCTTTTGTATAGCTCATGGGGGAGGGGCGTGTCAACTTGATACTTTAGTCCAACCTAGCTGGGGACGTGAAGTAACTTATGAAACAATTCCCATCTCCGTAGCTAACTTGTAACTCCAGCTACAAGTGGAGGTGCTTAATATTTTTTCAATGTATGGGAGAGTATAGGGGAGAAAACACTAAGCAGCTTTTTGTATAGCTCATGAAGGAGGGGGCGTGTCAATTAGATATTTTAGACAGACCTAGCTGGGATCATGAAGTAACTTATGAAACAATTCCCATCTCCGTAGCTTACCCACAATCCAAGCTACAAGTGGAGGTGCTTAACATTTTTTCAATGTATGGGAGAGTATAGGGGAGAAAACGCTAAGCACCTTTTTGTATAGCTCATGGGGGAGGGGCGTGTCAACTTGATACTTTAGTCCAACCTAGCTGGGGAGGTGAAGTAACTTATGAAACAATTCTCATCTCTGTAGCTAACTTGTAACTCCAGCTACAAGTGGAGGTGCTTAATATTTTTTCAATGTATGGGAGAGTATAGGGGAGAATACACTAAGCACCTTTTTGTATAGCTCATGAAGGAGGGGGCGTGTCAATTAGATATTTTAGACAGACCTAGCTGGGAACATGAAGTAACTTATGAAACAATTCCCATCTCCGTAGCTTACCCACAATCCAAGCTACAAGTGGAGGTGCTTAACATTTTTTCAATGTATGGGAGAGTATAGGGGAGAAAACGCTAAGCACCTTTTTGTATAGCTCATGAAGGAGGGGGCGTGTCAACTTGATACTTTAGTCCGACCTAGCTGGGGACGTGAAGTAGCTTATGAAACAATTCCAATCTTAGTAGCTAACCCATATCCTCAGCTACAATTGTTGGTCCATGTCTTAACCAGTATAGCATCCGTTGTTAACACTTTATACTGTTGCTAGCCTTTTATACATTGTAAAATTGCTGTATAATAGCACTGTTTCTATAGTAACGGATGCTATATACTTTTTAATGTATTGGAGAGTATAGGGGAGAAAACACTAAGAATCTCTATGCATAGCTCATGGAGGAGGAGGCACAGGCTGATATTTCAAACAGACCTAGCGTGAACGTGAAGTAACTTGTGAAACAATTTCCATCTCAATAGGCGGCCCGTAACCCCAGCTACTTAAATTTAGAGGTGACTAAAATAATTTACGAAAGGCACGTGACCAGCATGTGATATACATTCAGTAGTAAAATGGCAGACGAGGAACAACGGCGTGAGGTGGTTTCTCCTTCTGGTACAGACGTAGAAGGGGGAGAGAAGGCAAAATTAAAAGGAAAAGGTAAATCTGGAGGAAAGCCATTCTCTCTGAAGAAGTGGAACGCAGTTGCTATGTGGCGATGGGATGTGGATTGTGATACCTGCGCCATTTGTCGGGTCCAAGTACAAGGTTGGTCGTGCCATGCGCTGTGATGCATTTTCGTCGAGTCTGTCCATGCGATAGTCGGGTATACTGGGTACTGGACGAGAATATATGTGAACGAGGGAGATAGACTTCCCTTTGTATAGTGCTTGCATAGATCTAGTGTCTATGGTGCTTGTATGGGACGTTCTGGTACACTCGGTGTGTACTGGGTAATAGACATCCCTGTACATCATGTGTGTGTTGTGTGTTAGTGAATTTCACTATCCACTCATAGATGCCTGTCTTCGTTGCCAGAGTGAGAATAAACAGGAAGACTGTGTTGGTAGGTGTGTGTGTGTGTGTGTGTGTGTGTGTGTGTGTGTGTGTGTGTGTGTGTGTGCGCGCGTGTGTGTGTGTGTGTGTGTGTGTGTGTGTGTGTGTGTGTGTGTGTGTGTGTGTGTGTGTGTGTGTGTGTGTGTGTGTGTGTGTGATTGTTGTATCCTTCCTAGGTGGGCTAGAACAGATACATACACTTTTGTCTAATTGAGAACGAGGGCTGTACCATAGTATGTTAAGGACTAGTAGGAGGGTGACATGATTACAATCCAAAAATAGTTATATTTTTGTGGACTGAACCTTTTAAATGACTAATACCTGCTCTATCTAATTTTCCCTGAGTGTGCAGGGAAAATAAGTATGTACAGCATTTGTTGGAATGTGTTGCTCACTACAATTACTCATTGTCACAGTTAAAGGTTCTGTGCAACATGTGTCTGTGTGTGTGCGTGTGTGGTACATACATACATATTATGTACATGTATGCGTGTATGTATGTGCTAGCATACATGTTTTATGGTGTGTATGGATATATGCGGGATAAATATGCATAATAATGTGGGTATGCATATGCATGTATGTATACTTGCAATATTTTTATGTGATGGTTGAATCCTTGCATGCATGCTCGATGGTGTGTATGAGTATATGTGGTGTAAATATGCATATTATGTGCATAATCAGCATTCCCATTCATAGTTCTTGTCACATGGAGTGAATGCTTTCATTTTTGCTATGTAATGAATTTCCATAGCTGTAACATGTCATCAAATATGTTATAGTTATTTTACTACTTGTTCATGTACAGTATATGAACAACCACACCTGTGCACGTACACACACACACAGTGTCACACACACACACACACACACACACACACACACACACACACACACACACGCACACACACACACACACACACACACGCACACACACACGCACACACACCCACACACACGCACACACACACACACATACTGTGAATTACTTCCCTATAGTACGCATATCCATGCATGCCATATGTGTACATGTACACAAACACACGTGTGTATGTGTGTGTGTGTGTGTGTGTGTGTGTGTGTGTGTGTGTGTGTGTGTGTGTGTGTGTTGTGTGTTGTGTGTGTGTGTGTGTGTGTGTGTGTGTGTGTGTGTGTGTGTGTGTGTTGTGTGTTGTGTGTGTGTGTGTTGTGTGTGTGTGTGTGTGTGTGTGTGTGTGTGTGTGTGTGTGTGTGTGTGTGTGTGTGTGTGTGAGTGTTGTATCCCTCCTAGGTGGCTAGAGCAGATACATACGTACACTTTTGTCTATTTGTGAACGAGGGGTGTACCATAGTACGTATGTTAAGGACTAGTAGGAGGGTGACATGATTACAATCTAAAAATAATTATCGTGGAAGGCAAGAATGGTATAATCGGGGGAGGGGCAGGCAAAGTTTTCGTACGTGAGGAAAAATACCTTTCCCTCCTGAGCTCTAAACAATGCTTGGAGTGTGTGTGGATATGAGTGTATAAAAGGATATTGTTTGTGTGTAGTGTGTATATGTGTATCAACTAAATGCACTCCCTTGTACTTTTTCTTATCTTTCCTCTTGTATGGTCAGAATGGATCCAATGCCCTCCATCTTGCTGCACTCGGTGGTCATGTGGAGATTGTGAAATACCTCATTCCAAAGTTTGGAGATAGAAAGTTTGATCTGACCAATGCTGGTAACACCTGTCTCCACTGTGCTGCACAGGAAGGTCATCTAGCAGTAGTGAGGTACCTTGTTGAAGAGTGTGGATTCAATTCTAACCTTGGAAATAAGGTTAGTTGTTGTGTGTATGTGTATATTTTGTATGTTGTTTCCACATTCAGTGTTGTATGTACCTGACACTGTGTGATGTGAGTCAATCATGAGTCCATACACTTCACTAATTGGTCTTATAGTGGACAACTCTTATTACATTCAAAAGGCAACTCTGTAGAGCTAAGACCAGTTGTAAAAGTTTCTTCACTTCTGTGCGCTTGTTACATGTGAATAAAAAACCCAACTTATCTCCGTTATAATTACTAGGTGAAAGGTGCACCTCGGGTGTCCTTTCCCACCTAGGGTGACATGCGGGTTAGAGTCAGATCAGTTCAACAATGGTTCGGGTTGGAATTGTTCAGAATGATGCACTAAGCAACAATTTGTCACTCTCCACCATTTTAGTATCATGCAGTCATGTTTGTCCCCTCTCTCACATCTACCCCCTCAATAACACATGCACCATAACAATGAATACAACACAAACACATCCATATGTACACACATAAACTTGTACATGTACATACTATAATTATATTTGTATCCTGGTTGAGGGGTGGATCAAAGGAAAAACTGTGCATACATAAGCCATGTAGCACAGGTCAGTGATACAGCACAGGTCACCAGACAGGTTTCATTGTTAGGATTAATTGTGTGAGAACAAGGCAGGAAATTAGTAAACACATTTCTATTGCATATAATATGTTGTATTGGACTATGCGCATATTTACAGTATAAATTGTCTATCAATCACCACGCCAGGATACAAGGTAGTTATATCCTGCCTAGGTGTGCTGCAGCAGATAAAGTGCAAAAAGATTACCTCGGGCTTCGCCCTCGGTAATCAATTAGCACTTTATATCTGCTACAGCACACCTAGGCAGGATATAACTATTACGTATAATATCACATTATATTACATTGCACTGTTGTTTAGCTTAAGGGAAGCCATGATAAAGTACGAACATATCCACATATAGTACATGGGTTGTCCAGACCAAGCATAGAACAATATATTATATTATGTATGTACGTATGTGTGTTCATCCGCTAGAAATGACTTTGTGCAACATGCTTGCCATACGTATCACGTGCACACGCATGCCATACGTATCACGTGCACACGCATGTGTGTGTGTGTGTGTGTGTGTGTGTGTGTGTGTGTGTGTGTGTGTGTGTGTGTGCGTGCGTGCGTGTGTGTGTGATTGTTGTATCCCTCCTAGGTGGGCTAGAGCAGATACATACACTTTTGTCTAATTGAGAACGAGGGCTGTACCATAGTATGTTAAGGACTAGTAGGAGGGTGACATGATTATAATCTAAAGATAGTTTTTGCAAAAGGCAAAGATGGTATAATTGGGGGAGGGGCAGGCAATGTTTATCCTATATGTGGGGGAAAATTATGCCTCTTCCTGAGCTTTGAACAAAACCTGGTGTGTGTGTGGATATGAGTGTAATGTCTAGAAAAGTGTATTGTTTGTGTGTAGTGCGTATGTACTACTAACCAACCACAAAAATATCCCTAATATTCCAACTGTACTTCCTGAATTGCTAGTTTTAATAGGCTAACAGAGAACAACTACTGAACCACTATAGTATAGACCCAACTATAGGCATTGAATTGTCTGTATTCTCACCTTCAGGGTGGTTGGACTGCTCTTCATTTAGCTTCAAGATATGGACATCTCCATATTGTGAGAGAACTAGTTGAGGAAATGGATGCTAATGTACTTGCTACCAACCAGGTTTGTTGAGAACATGTACACCCCATACCCCATCATGCATTATGGATCCAGTCTAACAAATACCAATACATGTATATATTATCCAAGCACAAACACATACACTTTCATGGTGATAATGTTGCAATGCAGTTTTTTGTTTGAATATGAGTACATTGTACATCATCATAGTTATTAGTGCAGGATGAAAATTGTGTGTTCTCTCCATTATGTTTGTACAAATGCACAGGACATGCACATCAACACCTACAACCACCTCACTCTTCCCCCACCACACACACTGCACATTCCCTCCTATAAAGTATGTATATTCATGGATGTATTGTGAATATTGGTGTATTGTAAATATAGGTGTATTTGTATTAGTTTACAAGTGTGTAATACGAAAGTACATAAAACTATCATGGACATGGTCATGAATGGTATGGATGAAGTACTTCAGTTATTATGTGGTATCTTTCTGTATAAAATCATATAATTGTAAACTAACTCTCACCCAGGATTGTTATTATAGCTAACGATAATTTCAATAACAATTACAACTGTGTAACTGTTACAGCAAGTGTATGTAGTGTGCAAATAGTGTGGATAATTGCACACTTGGTACTTTGATCTATCCAAGGAATTAACATACCACATGTTATTATTCTAATTTATTATTCTTTCTATTGGTGTAGTGGTGGTAGTTGAATGAAATTCTGTAATTTTGTGGACTGAACCTTTTAAATGACTAATACCTGCTCTGTCTAATTTTCCCTGAGTGTGCAGGGAAAATAAGTATGTACAGCATTTGTTGGAATATGTTGCTCACTACAATTACTCATTGTCACAGTTAAAGGTTCTGTGCAACATGTGTCTGCGTGTGTGCGTTTGTGGTACATACATATTATGTACATGTATGCGTGTATGTATGTGCTAGCATACATGTTTTATGGTGTGTATGGATATATGCGGGATAAATATGCATAATAATGTGGGTATGCATATGCATGTATGTATACTTGCAATAGTTTTTTGTGATGGTTGAATCCTTGCATGCATGCTAGATGGCGTGTATGAGTATATGTGGTGTAAATATGCATATTATGTGCATAATCAGCATTCCCATTCATAGTTCTTGTCACATGGAGTGAATGCTTTCATTTTTGCTATGTACTGAATTTAAGCCTTCTATAGCTGTAACATGTCATCAAATATGTTATAGTTATTTTACTACTTGTTCGTGTACAGTATATGAACAACCACACCTGTGCACGTACACACACACACAGTGTCACACACACACACACACACACACACACACACACACACACACACACACACACACACACACACACACACACACACACACACACACACACACACACACACACACACACACACACACACACACACATGCACACACACACACACACACACACACACATACTGTGAATTCCTTCCCTATAGTACTCATATCCATGCATGCCATATGTGTACATGTGTGTGTGTTGTGTGTGTTGTGTTGTGTGTGTGTGTGTGTGTGTGTGTGTGTGTGTGTGTGTGTGTGTGTGTGTGTGTGTGTGTGTGTGTGTTGTATGTGTTCACATGCATGTGTGTGTGTGTGTGTGTGTGTGTGTGTGTGTGTGTGTGTGTGTGTGTGTGTGTGTGTGTGTGCGTGTGTGTGTGTCATGTTATTGTCGTATCCCTCCTAGGTGGCTAGAGCAGATACATACACTTTTGTCTAATTGTGAACGAGGGGTGTACCATAGTACGTATGTTAATAAGGACTAGTAGGAGGGTGACATGATTATATGATCTAAAAATAATTATTGTGAAAGGCAAGAATGGTATAATTGGGGGAGGGGCAGGCAAAGTTTTCATACGTGAGGAAAAATACCTTTCCCTCCTCAGCTCTAAACAATGCTTGGAATGTGTGTGTGGATATGAGTGTATAAAAGGATATTGTTTGTGTGTAGTGTGTATATGTGTATCAACTAAATGCACTCCCTTGTACTTTTTCTTATCTTTCCTCTTGTATGGTCAGAATGGATCCAATGCCCTCCATCTTGCTGCATGTGGTGGTCATGTGGATATTGTGAAATACCTCAAGTTTGGAGATAGATTGTTTCACCTGGACAATTATGGTAACACCTGTCTCCACTATGCTTTATTGCAAGGTCATCTAGCAGTAGTGAAGTACCTTGTTGAAGAGTGTGGATTTGATCCCAACCTTGGAAATCAGGTAACATGTTGAATATGTGTATTTTCTTGGTAGTTTTCGCATCAATTTGGCATTCATACAGAACATATATCATTGTAGATCACAAGTCACCTAAATACAATGGTACAGGACTGGTGGGGGTTTATAGCATGTACATTGCTACCTTTCATGTTCTTATTTAGTGTGGATTGTGACTGGTAAAGGTAATCTTGTCTACCTGTAGTTTATGATATAATAATAATAAATAAGTTATAATTACTGCCCAACTTTTATTACATAAGGAATTTATTGTCTCAGGGGCAAGTACAATAAATTCGTTACATAATAGAAGTCAGGTAGAAACTGGCTTATTGCTGCAGAGAACTGGGGAGTACAATCGTTCGAATTTAAAACAGCACAGATATACAGGAGAATAGCTTCTGCTTTTGTTCAAATACATAGAAAGGTCTTTGGATACAATTTAGTGTTTTATCATGTGGTAAATATAGCTGAAGCCAATTTACTTCAGATTGTTCTACTGCTCCAAATTCCAAGGTACAGTTAGCTTTAGTGAACTTCACTGCGATAAAAAATAGTTTTTGAAAACGAATTCGAAAGGAGATGAAACCAGCTGTAATTTTCCTCTGTTGCGGGAGATCGCGCAAAGTTGCTACATAAATATTAGACACCGACGGCACTTTGAGGATATTGCCCAGGCAGTTAGTAAGTTACTGCCCAGGCGGTGCCTCTGATGTATGAAGTCATTGGGCGATAACAGACAATAACAACCAGTAATTCCATTTTAACAATCCTCCTGAATTAATGCAAGTAGTAAGTCTCCACAAGGCTCACTGGTTGTTATTGTGTCTTGTTATGGCCTTGTGACCAAAGACCTCCCCAGTTAAATTTCATTCTGTAACTGTAACCATATTATGGCTGAAAGAACAATCAAGCATGCCACAAAGTACTGCATATGTAACTAGGGATCCAAACAAAGCTACGAGACCACCATCCACACTCTGCCAGATCAGTTTATTATTTTTTCAAAGATTTAAAACACAATAATAAAAGGTCATGGACTCAATTTAACAGCTGCATACCAAGCTGTCATCCATAGTCTGACATAGCGGACCTTGACATGACAGAAGGCACAAGCAAGGGCCTGACATCACTACTGTCCTTGTCCCTTTTCTGGTACCATAATGATTACTATTATACTTAATTGTGAGCTCAATTCTAGGGCGTACTGCATAATAATGTCCTCTATACTTAATGAAGAAGTGTTTACACACAGCTATTGTAGGTAACAGTTATCTCTGCCTACTGTTTGTAAATGTTACATGTATACGGGACCAAATTAATACTCTCGGACATGTCTTCTTACTCTTTTAATGTATGGTTAGGATGGATTCAATGCCCTTCATCTTGCTGCAATTGGTGGTCATGTGGAGATTGTGAGATACCTCATTCCAAAGTATGGGGATAGAAAGTTTGATCTGGACAATGATGGTAACACCTGTCTCCACTATGCTGCACGGGAAGGTCATCTATCAGTAGTGAAGTACCTCATTGAAGAGTGTGGATTTGATCTTAACCTTGAAAATCAGGTTGGTTGTTGTGTGTATGTGTATGTATTGTATTAGTCTTGAGTGGCTCAAGCCACATATTTGATGAGTACAGGAAACATCAGTTCATATACCATTTACCAGAACGAACGTTTAAGCATACCTTTGTAGTGTGTGTAGCATGTGTGTGTCATATACATGCATACATGTTTGCACTGTGAGTTGTGTTGTGCGTGTATGTGTGGGTGTGTCTGTGTATTTGTGGGTGTATGTGTGTTTGCATGTGTGTGCGTGCGTGTGTGCGTTTGTGGACTAGGTGAAAAGGTGCACTTTGGGTATCCTTTTCCACCTATGGTGACATGTGGGTTAAAGTCCGATCAGAGTGTACGTATGTGTATTCACTCACTAGAAATGACTTTGGGCAACATGCATGCCATATGTATACATGTCCACACGCATGTGTGTGTGTTTGTGTGTGTGTGTGTGTGTGTGTGTGTGTGTGTGTGTGTGTGTGTGTGTGTGTGTGTGTGCATGTGTGTGTGTGCCTATATCCTGTTGTGCAGGCTTTTTAAATTCATTCCAAAGATGCCTCTGTGAATATATGCCTGGTGTAACCCAATGCATATGAACATATACACCCGGATGTACTATCGCCTATTAGCACATTTCTCCATTGGTGTTTTTCCCATCAGTTCCAACTTTTGTTTCAATCTGCAGCATATACCCACTGTACAATGCATTGTGTTCTATACATGGTTCTATCCAGATACTAATGGTACTAATTAGCTATATATGCTAACTGTTTGTTTACATACACCAGACCTGGAGGTGGTAGAACTATATTGCATATACACATGTGTGGAAGGTTCCTATCAGTGAAGTGGTGAAAACTGCATAGGTGAAATAAGAAGGGACATGACTCACATGGAGGGATGCCCCCAAGCTTTCTTCTATCCCCTAGGGGGACCTAACTGTGTATACACGAATTAAATCATATACACTGTAATTTAAAACATTGTACATGTACAAGTGCACATGTGTAAATGTTTGGTACTGTGGTCATAAGCAATTTTATACCCTACTTCATTTGATTAAATTTGCTCATCTTCTCTCTTCTGCACACTTTGTTGGGTACCTGGTGTAGTAGCCAGGGTGTATAAGATTCGTTAATCCCTAAAATAATCTATACTGCTATCCTGATTGAGGGGTAGATCAAAGGAAATAATATTCATATATAAACCATGTAACACAGGTCAGTGATACAGTAAAGGTCACCAGATAGGTTTCATTGTTAAGATTAATAGAGTTAGAACAAAGCAGGAAATCAGTAAATACATTTCTATTGTGTATTCACAGTAAGAATTGTTAAGACACATTCACTACATCAGGATACAACTATTGCACACAACATCACAATTGATATAGGAAAGAACAATTCCCATGCACTCGTACATACACTATATATGTATTTGTCAATGTATATATTGCATATTTTACATGACATACATTTCCACCATCTGCACGCACTTGGAGTTTATTTCAGTGTATGTGAGTAAGTGGGCATTTTCCGCCCCTCTCTTCAGAAGAATATTCCTCCTCCCACTCTGGAGAGTTTATATTAATCTCCACCCTGTGGAATTGTCTATAATACCATTATATTTAAATTGTGTTCCTTTCTCCTCTTTTTATAACTGTTATTTCAACCACTTCCTTGAGAGTTATCTTCCATACATGTAATGTGGTGCGTGGCCAAAAGTTACAGGAAGATATTCAATATGGGCTATTTTAGTGTACTTGAATACTTTTAGGGGCTGGTGTGTGTGTGTGCATACATGCATGTGTGTGTGTGTGTGTGTGTGTGTGTGTGTGTGTGTGTGTGTGTGTGTGTGTGTGTGTGTGTGTGTGTGTGTGTGGTGCATGTATTCATAAATGCATGTGTGAATGTGTGCATACTTGTATTTGTCCTTATATACAATTATATTTTTAGTGATGGTTGATGGTTTGTATAAGTATTATGCTGGATAAACATGTATTATTTGCTTAATCAGCATCTCCGTTATGGTAAACAATTTCTTTGTGCCATGTACTTAATTTGAGCCATCTATAGCTGTAGCATGTGATCAAATATGGCTTCTCACAATATGATATGTAGAGCAATTTTAACTTACTGCTTGTTTATGTTTACACACACTCCCTCCCTAGAGTATGCATATTCATGGACATTATACATATTCTCTATATTGAATTTTCTGTATTCTCACCTTCAGGATGGTTGTTTAGCTTAGGGGTAGCCACAATGGAACACAAACCTATCTGAATATAGTCTAAGGGTTGTCCAGACAAAGCACAGTACCATATATTGTACCATGT
>OZ026567.1:4355439-4362939 GCA_964020155.1 Chondrilla cf. caribensis
TGTGTGTGTGTGTGTGTGTGTGTGTGTGTGTGTGTGTGTGTGTGTGTGTGTGTGCATGTGTGTGTGTGTGTGTGTGTGTGTGTGTGTGTGTGTGTGTGTGTGTGTAGACATTAGTGTCATTGGCATCTCTCCTTCTCTACTAGTGGTCTGGGGGGAGTGCAACCACTCATTCCACAACTGCTGCATGAATCAATGGATCAAGCAGAACAACAGATGCCCACTGTGCCAACAGGAGTGGAATGTGCACAGATTTGGAAGCTAGTTTCACAGGAAATCACTCTCACCCATGTTCATGTTTTCGATTGTATTGTATATACTGTATTCGATCAATTGAATATCTACACTTGTATCAATTGCAATCAAAATAAACATGTATTTCAGCAACCTCAATTACTCCTTAATTAGACCCTCAGTTTTGGGGACGACTACTTCCAAGTCCCAGGAATTCCCGTACTGCATTACTCTATACACTTGTGACATCATAATTAGAGCCACCTCATAACTGAGACCACTTTGACTGGTCCCATAGGTGGTCTCAATTGTGAGGTTCTACTGTACTTCAACTGGTCCCATAGGTGGTCTCAATTGTGGGGTTCTACTGTACTTCAACTGGTCCCATAGGTGGTCTCAATTGTGATGTTCTACTGTACTTCAACTGGTCCCATAGGTGGTCTCAATTGTGATGTTCTACTGTACTTCAACTGGTCCCATAGGTGGTCTCAATTGTGAGGTTCTACTGTACTTCAACTGGTCCCATAGGTGGTCTCAATTGTGATGTTCTACTGTACTTCAACTGGTCCCATAGGTGGTCTCAATTGTGATGTTCTACTGTACTTCAACTGGTCCCATAGGTGGTCTCAATTGTGATGTTCTACTGTACTTCAACTGGTCCCATAGGTGGTCTCAATTGTGATGTTCTACTGTACTTCAACTGGTCCCATAGGTGGTCTCAATTGTGAGGTTCTACTGTACTTCAACTGGTCCCATAGGTGGTCTCAATTGTGAGGTTCTACTGTACTTCAACTGGTCCCATAGGTGGTCTCAATTGTGAGGTTCTACTGTACTTCAACTGGTCCCATAGGTGGTCTCAATTGTGAGGTTCTACTGTACTTCAACTGGTCCCATAGGTGGTCTCAATTGTGAGGTTCTACTGTACTTCAACTGGTCCCATAGGTGGTCTCAATTGTGATGTTCTACTGTACTTCAACTGGTCCCATAGGTGGTCTCAATTGTGAGGTTCTACTGTACTTCAACTGGTCCCATATGTGGTCTCAATTGTGAGGTTCTACTGTACTTCAACTGGTCCCATAGGTGGTCTCAATTGTGAGGTTCTACTGTACTTCAACTGGTCCCATAGGTGGTCTCAATTGTGAGGTTCTACTGTACTTCAACTGGTCCCATAGGTGGTCTCAATTGTGATGTTCTACTGTACTTCAACTGGTCCTATAGGTGGTCTCAATTGTGAGGTTCTACAGTACTTTAACTGGTCCCATATGTGGTCTCAATTGTGAGGTTCTACTGTACTTCAACTGGTCCCATAGGTGGTCTCAATTGTGATGTTCTACTGTACTTCAACTGGTTCCATAGGTGGTCTCAATTGTGAGGTTCTACTGTAATAATAATGATATGCATGTGCAATACATATCATATTCCTAATGTCATATAATCGTTGATAATGATAATTATTATATGCATAACCATTTATGATTAAGTTACATTGCACATTAATGAGTTGGCACAGCTGAGAGGGGTCGGATTTCAATTAATACACTTATAATCACATATTTGTATATACTAGTGTTTAATTATATTATGTTGTTACATAGATGGATAAGAATTATTACTAATACTGTTGGAATCATTATTATCAATATTAATAGATATAACGCACTTAAATAATTATTATAATGAAATAAATATAGTTCGATAAACAAATAATTACTTGAAGTACATAAAATATATAAATTAAAACCCTGGTACCGAATGGAGTAGTATTATCATAAATTCAACCACTTTCTGTAGATAAGAGAGAAAATGTTCTGTAATAATGTTGACAGCAAATCTCAAATGCCAACATCAATGTCAAGCCCAAAAACATTCTCTAGTAACACACTACGAACATGGATACTAGCCAGTAGTCTTCCTGTAATAACGACACAACTGAGGCATTGAAAGAAGTGTTAACGTTAGAGAAGTTGATAATTAACACATGCTAATTGAGTAATTAGGTAAACACAAAACACATCACACTTCAGAGTCATTCATCCTTATTTGTCCAATTAATACATCCTTTGATGTAAACAGGCCAAAAAATAATATTGACACTATGGAATGAGGCACCCTATAAAAGCTGAGTGTTGAGTTTAGGCTTCATTCAGAGCTATTTGCTAGCAAAGTTAAGAGAAATGTCCAAAGTGGTTAAGTCTAAGTCATCTCCCAAGTCCTTCTCCATCAAGAGCATTTTGGACCTTGATGATGTAGAGTCTTCTCCAAAGACCCTTGACTGTCCACCAGTTGAACAAGATGAACACTCAAGACACAATCAAAATGACAGAGTTAAGGAAGAAGAAGGCAACAAAGAAGATCAGCCACCCTCAGCAAAGAGGATGTGTTCGGGACAGAGAGCTGTCACTGATCAAGAGAACATCAAACCCATCATAGCCGCCACACACAGTACCCAAGCCCGTCCCAGTAAACGGAGACAGCGTAGCAAGTTCACTGACGAACAGCTGGAGCTGCTTGAAAGAGAATTTGAAGAAAGTACACATCTCACAAGAGATCAGTTGAACGCCTTAAGTACTGAAGTGGGTCTAGCCCCATACCAAATTCAAGTTTGGTTTCAGAACAGGAGAGCCAAAACAAGGAAGCGTTTAGCTGCTCAACAGAGGCTGGCAGCAATGAAAATGTCAAGCTATCCCTTCCCGTACACCCTCCCCCAGAGCAGCCATCCCAGACAAGACATCAAGCCATGCCTACTGAACAGAGAAGTGGAACCTCATATGATCACACCTCTACCGTTAGTAGCGGGATGGCCACTTGCATTTCAACTCAACTTTGGCGTACAACTTCAACCATCAAACGAGCAACACAGCAATAACCGAGGAGAACAGCCAGCACAGAAGGAATACAGTTTAGTACAAACAAAGAAGACACAGACAAAGACAAAAGTTGAACCCTTTCAAGAGAATACAAACACAATAACATGTAAATAACTATTATTACAATATAACAACAATATTTTATATGTGTACTGTAGAAATATACTAACTAGCGTATACATACTAATAATTGTTGAACTGAACACACTGCAAGGAATTTAGTAATCTATAAGTCAATAATATGGACCATTTTCTCTAATGGAATTCATAATCTACACCTGTTCCACAACTTGATTAGTCAAATTTGTATCCAACCACTCTCTAGATATCCAAGACATGCAGACACAAAACATCTGTACATAATATGAAAACACATACACATGTACACATACACTAGCACGTGCTAATATATATGTACAAATTCACACGTATACATCCACACACATGTACATATGCACACATGCACTGGTAGACACATATGAGAATAAATCCACACGTGTACATACACACACATGCACTGGTAGACACATATGAGAATAAATCCACACGTGTACATACACACACATGCACTGGTAGACACATATGAGAATAAATCCACACGTGTACATACACACACATGCACTGGTAGACACATATGAGAGTAAATCCACACGTGTACATACACACACATGCACTGGTAGACACATACGTATGAATGAATCCACACATGTACGTACATACGCACACGATATACCAACAATGTATACCTTAGGTCATCAAGTAACCAGTTAGAATTCCAAGCCGATAATTTCTCATATACAATACCCCTACATATATTATTTATTAATTAATTGATTTATTTTGCATGAAAGAATTCAATTTTTCTTGTTTATTCTCTGTTGTTGCTGTTACGTACTATTGTCTTGTGTTCTGGGCGCCTTTAGAGTAGCCGTTGTCTATTGGTTCTTCAGTTAAAATACTGATACAACAGAGGTGTCGGAAGAATTTAGAAAGTGGGGAGGCCACACTACATCTGAGGCTGGACGCAGATGTGGTTGTCAAACCCAAGGTCTTTGCACGTGAAGTCAAATAACATACGTAGGAATGGTGTGGGAGACATTTTTGTTATGAGAATAAAGGCAGCTCCATAAACAGAGGTTGAATAGATGAAAATCTGAACGTTTTGATAGTTATTCTCTCAGTTAGCACTGTCCAAGAGACAAATAATGCCATTTAGGATATAAATAGCAAGGTTTTGGTTATGTAATTACTTTTCTCTGTGAACTGAAATTAAAAATACTGGTGCTGTACTGAAAAGTGGGGCGTTCAAAGTCACCCCAGTCGCCCCTATTCCAACGCCACTGTACTAATACTGATATGTTGAATGCTCCCTAATTTGATCATAAATGTCACTCAAAAGACTACGAATAACTCTTGACGAACTCACCTTCCACGCACAAAATCAGTCAACCTCCAGTGTATCCTGTGAACTAGCCGTTTTGTACATGTCATGTGAAGATCCTGAGTCGTTGTGACTGTCAAACCAGAAGTCATCATCGGAATCTCTGGAAGGTGACACCGGCGAAGAGGCTGGGGAAGCGATGAACACCTCAGATATCTTTTGCTTCTGGTCGTGGAAGAATTCACTCTGCACAGGAGGAGAGACCTTTCTTACCCACACTCACGGCAGATGAACAAGCGATTAACAGTCTCAAACATAACATGTATCAGGTTGCACGGAAGACTCTGTTCATACACAAGAGGATTGCAATGTGCCAAATACCTACACTACTTTCGAATTCATGACCCAAAGGAAGTGGATTGCATCGAAACTTAAACGTACTATTCGTCCATCTCTTCCGAAGAGACCAATAAAGCCCTTCATTAGGTCCTTCGACGTCTCCTTCATTTTACTCATTTTCTCTTTTACTTTAACTTCTTGACGCTGTATCAGATGGACATGTGTACGTACAATATTCAAGTGAGTGAACACTCCAGAACACTTGTATGCAACACACACACACACACACACAGCATTCCAGCAAGATGATGATATGCAATTGTGAACTGATTGAGTGTACGAGTAACCATAGCGATAACCATGTGACCTGACATCACCACAGTTGCAAAACACAATGATCTCCACACAGCATAGACAGTTCAGAGAGTTATAATTATAGTTTTACATACACTCACTGACAAACAAAACGTACCTTCATAAAACCAACATTGAGGTCTTTGACTGTGTAGCCTCTCTTCAAGTTCCTCCTCAGGTACGTGTCATAATCCCTGACAATCCGAGCAATGATATCTGAAGTGGATACGCCCTCAGTTCTCTGTGTGGCCAGGAACATGTTTCTCTCTTTGAAAGGTTTGTATATGTCATCCATGCCAGCAGTGTTGTAGGGGAGGTCGTCGTGTGCTATGAAGTCTATCTGTTGATGAAGTGAATACTGTTGAAGACAGTGGTGTGTGTGTGTGTGTGTGTGTGTGTGTATGTATGTGTGTGTGTGTGTGTGTGTGTGTGTGTGCGTGCGTGAGTGTGTGTGTGTGTGTGTGCGTGTGTGTGTGCGTGCGTGTGTGTGAGTGTGTGCGCGCGTGTGTGTGTGTGTGTGTGTGTGTGTGAGTGCATGCATGCGTGTGTGAGTGTGTGTGTGCATGCATGCGTGCGTGCATGCATGTGCATTTGTATTGTGCATATGCGTACAAATATTGGCACTGGTGTGTACATACATACACATTGTGCATGTATACGTATAATATATATATATGCAGAGTGCTACAATGCACCAACACACAATACACCACCTGTCCTATCAAATAAACAGCAATGTACGTACATTCCACAGTGAAGTGAATAACCAACTACTGGATAGTGTGGTTCGTGGCACTTACATGATGTTCCTTCAGGAACTCTGGTGTGGCACACCAAGGAGCATCTGTGATCACCTCATCAACATACCGACAGTGTTGGATCATCTCATATCGCTCTCGATCTGTCAGCACAGTCTTGCCTTTGTACTTGTGAGTCAGTTCGTCATTACACACTGTGTGTGTGTGTGTGTGTGTGTGTGTGGTGTACGTTAAACAAAACAAAAAAATCACTATGTAATTTCAATTGGATGTGGAATTTGTAAGAATTCAAAGACACATATAAGGATTCAATGAACCAATATTCGAAATGGGAGCCAAAATGGCTACATCATCAAACAAGAGGGCAAAATACCTGTGATAACAATGGTGGCCTGACTATGGCCTGACTATCACCAGGTCAGCTGCTACAGTGACTTACCTCCCACAATAAGATGCACATTTGGGAATATGTTCTTCACCTGCTTCAGCAGTCTAGCATGGCCAATATGGAACAAGTCGAATATCCCATCGGCATATATTCTCACTGGCTCTGTACAGACAAGATTTTTGCATATTAGCAGTCTATCAGTGGTGAAGTGTGTGTATGTGTGTATGTGTGTGTGTGTGTGTGTGTGTGTGTGTGTGTCCATCCTTCATCACTAAATTCATCAAAAAGCTATAGAATGTGATATTTCTAACTAATATGTCCGAATAGATTGATTGATTGATTGATTGATATACCACTATTGTCACCACAAACATCACATTCACTCAATTCCACAACTCCTTCACTTAGTATACATTACCTACATCTCTCAACTAGGAGGGTGACAAAGTGGAAGCATGTACTGTACTTCCAGATTAGCTATATAAAGTCCAGGTAGCATTGAAAGAACAGGAAATAACAGAGCTAGGACAAATGAATGAACACTTCCCGGTTTGGGTGCTTCCTAACAATAGTAGGAATAACAGCCGCACGACGCGAATTGGAAAGACGCTGGTTTTGGAGCGTAACGACCGCGACCGACCACCGACACCGGTCATTCGCTGAAATAAAAACTCGTGCGATTCACGCGCGAAACCCCTACCACGTGCCGACCACGAATAGAACATCTCCCTCTGCACATTGCACACGAAGACCTATCCATGTAGCTAACCTTGAGCCCTGGGAACTCTTAAAATGTAGCAAGTGTGAACACACTTTAAAGTTACCTTCGGTTCCCTCTTTCGCCTCTTCTATGGTAAGTTGGGGCTCTCTGTAAGCTGGTATTAGATTCTGTGCCAAAAGGTCACTATGGAAAGGCGCGGGTTCTGTGAGCCCAGTTGTAATGGCCCTTTTGGCGTCTTTTCGTTTGGGACTTGGCTCGTCACTGTCACGAGATGAGTCCTCACTCTCTCTTCTCAGCCTCTTGCGCATAGCCATACTTGTCGATCACAATATAGACGCTCAACACCACTAACCCGTCTAGTAGGTAAATTTCCGCTCAGAAATAAAGATACGAAGGTCACGTTCCTGAGGCTAGGTCGCTTGTTATTTCCGCCCCGGGCGTGTGATAGGGATGGTCTAGCT
>OZ026567.1:4367939-4377939 GCA_964020155.1 Chondrilla cf. caribensis
CACGTAATACACTACAGTATTACACTGGGACACAGAATGGTGTCCTTATTATAGAGGTTTCCACATTTGAGAGGTTTGTAATAGAGGGGTTCCAGTGTAACATTAATAGTGGCATGTAGTGTGAGTACTTAAACTTGTTCTTTTTGTGGATATGCTGAGAAACTTTCAAACTGATAACCACGCAATGAGGTCTAGCAGACCATACCAAGACAATATGTCCGTATCTTGGTCTTGCACTTGTGTACATACACGCTTCATCCACTGTCACTCTCGCAATCACACAGCAACTATTGCACCAGATTCTACTAAGTGTATATGTATGAGTGTTTAACAAAGCTATGCGTGTTTGACTTTGGGCCTGTATGTTGTCAAATTCACATTTATTAACAGTCATGCATACATCACTTCACAACACCTTCACGGCCCTAGCTCCACCAGTGTCCTTCAGGTACCCACATTATACAGTTGAATAATTCGAAACAAGCTGTAGCTACACAGTATACTAAAAATAGTACATTGTCTTAATAGTCATTGCACAAGCCCATTGAGGTCCCAGAGCTACACGGAGAAGAGAAAATGTACATCTGTAACAACATGCCTACATACGTACTTGCCCAGCTTATAAAACTCGAAGCCACGCCCACTGCCCCGCCCACAAACTCACCCGAACTGTATCATCAGCATGTATCCCGATGAAGAATTTCTTCTTTTCGTTGAGCCTTGCCTGGACCACAACGGGTTTGATGGCAGTGAAGGAAGCCATTGGGCTGCGACTGGTGGGGAAAGAAAGATGTTACCATAGCGATCATACGTCAAAGAACTGGTTTACATGTTAATGCAATATAGTAGATATAAATATAATAACAATAATAATATATATATATATATATAATGCAATATAGTAATATCCTAGAGCTTGGTGGTGTATTGAGATTATAACATCTAAAGGGTTGGTAACATGTTACAGTACACAATAGAAGTGGTCTTGTGAACAAACAAAATGTAAACAAAAAACAGCACAAAATGTAAACAAATTACAGCACAAAATGTAAACAAACAGCACGAAATGTAAACAAACAACAGCACAAAATGTAAACAAACAGCACAAAATGTAAACAACACTCACTCCTCAGTGCTGATGGAGTCAGTACATTCCTGGCACATTCGAACGGGAACCTCGAATCCCATTGGTGGATAGGTGGACTCCCTATCAGAGCAGGTAGAACACAATGCACGCCCACACTTCCTACAATGATGCTGCAGGGGGCGGGGGGAGGAGGCACAGGATAGGGCTGTGTGGTCTAGTGCATGCAGACAACTACTGGAAACCATTTCAAGTAACAATGAGACATAACGTAGTGAGATCACACACACACACACACACACACACACACACACACACACACACACACACACACACACACTTAAGGATGGAGTAGAGCTAGACTAACCTGCCGTCCTCCGAGCTGCTTCAACTGCCACATTCCCTTTACATTCCAAAAGAAAGGAGCCCCACATTTCTCACACTGGTTGCTCTCCCCCCACTCACTTGTCTGTGGACAGCATCAAAAATCAACTTCAATGTCTGTACTCACACACGTACTGTTTATATTATAGTGTAGCACGTGCACATGTGAGGTATACTGCATACGCACGCACACACACACACACACACACACAAACACACACACACACACACACACACACACACACACACACACACACACACACACACACACACACACACACACAAGGGCATACAAACCTCTTTTCTATCCACTGCAATCTCCCAAAGGCCAACTTGACCATCCTCGCTACATGAGATTAGCTTCTTGGCAGTTGATGAGTAGACAAGAGAAGTTATAGTGGTCCTGAAGATGGATGGTGGAGAGTACATATAGTACATGAAGTACAAAGTATTTCCACTCCATGTGTTAGCATGCAAGCATACATTCACAGCTACATATACACATACACACACAAACTTGTGTCCTGTTAGCTCGTAGGCACTCCCCTGCCTGGATCCGATATCCCAAATGACAATGACCTTGTCGAAACCCCCAGAGAAGAGGAGTCTCCGCTCTTGATCCCAAGACATGTCTCTTATGCTGTCTATGGGAGGCACGGTATTCCAGGATCATTACATGTAACACACTCACATACTTACACATACATGCGCATGTGCACACACACACACACACACACACACACACACACACACACACACACACACACACACACACACACACGCACACACACACACACACATGCACGCACGAACACACACACACACTTACTCTGGTGGCCTTGTAGTGTTGTTATGTGCGAATGTCCATTGGAATTCAGTTTTAGTACATTGATCAAACCAGTGTAGTCGGCCACAAAGGCATAGTCACTCTCAGAGTCAAATTCCACAGCTGTACACCACCCCTTGGTCTCATAAACCCCCATCCTTCTTCCTGGAAGGGAGAGGGTGAGACACAGTACACAGTACACACAGTACACACAGTACACACAGTACACACAGTACATACAGTACACACAGTACACACAGTACACACAGTACACACAGTACATACAGTACATACAGTACACACAGTACACACAGTACACACAGTGTTAGAGAGTAAAAAGACCAGACCTGTTTTCACACAATGCCACTGAAGACTCTTGTCTTTTCCAGTCGATAACACCCATTCCTTGTCATGAATGAACCTTATACAGGTGATGCTGTTAGAGTGAGCTATGAAAAAGAGGAAGCAACTTTGAACTAACAAGGGAGAGTTTCTTATCAAACGAGAAGAGACACACGCTGAGAACAAAGTAGGAAGGAAGATTACATGGAATGTGATCACCTAATGCGGTGAGAAGCTAAGATACCAAGCAATTAAGGGGGAGAGGTGAAAAATGCACTGAGAGCTCCAATACACTGAGAGTAGTAACCTCCATTATGTATACATACATTGCATGAGCACAGACTAGTAATTTGTTACATACTGTACCTGACATGCATTAATACTGCACATACACACAGTACATATGTATTTATATGCCGTACACATAATACACATACTATACAGTATATATGTAGTAAATATATACATACTGTGCATATGAATATAATTATTATGCTCAAACTGTACACAGCATACAGAGATGTGCATATGAAGCCATACAGTACCATATAGCATAGAAGCCATACATGTAAATTCAGCACACACTACATCACTGTTCTCACCATTGATGGTCCTACGAGGAGTTATTCTGTTGATGTCTTCGGATAATTCGAATTCCTGTGAGCACAGTAGTGAATTGAAAATGAAAACACACAACTGAAGAGCATGTTTGCAAAACTGAGGTCATGATGCCATCACATGACCTTTGAGTTGAATATAGTAGTGCTCTGATGACATCATATCACACAGGTTACCACATCCATTAGGACTGGCATGATATGATGTGTAGTTATGTCTACAGGTGGTGTGTGTGTGTGTGGTGTGTGTGCGTGTGTGTGTGTGTGTGTGTGTGTGTGTGTATGTGTGTGTGTGTGTGTGTGGTGTGGTGTGTGTGTAGTGTGTGTGTGGTGTGTGTCTGTGGTGTGCATATGCCCTCACATGTAACTGTCCATTGCTGAGTCCCACGAACATTCTCCTGGTCTCTCCGTGGTATTCGAGAGCTGTGCAGGAAGCTGAGAATGACAACACCAGTCACCACTGAGAGAAGGATACTCAGTCAGCAAACATCAGGGAGCCATCTAAAGCAGTCACTAATTAAAAGCCCTTGTAGCCTAAACACATCAATGGTTGTTGGTAAAGTGAGATTCTAAGAGGAGTTACGGTTGAGTGAATGAGGGCTAATTGTTGTGTACAGACACGAGTATGTGTAGATACATACATGTACAGGTGTGTGTAGTTATGTATGTACATGTACAGGTGTGTGTAGTTATGTATGTACATGTACAGGTGTGTGTAGTTATGTATGTATATGTGCAGGTGTGTGTAGTTAAGTGCATGTACAGGTGTGTGTAGTTATGTATGTAAATGTACAGGTGTGTATCAATAATATGTACATATACAGGTGTGTGTAGTTATGTACAAATACAGGGTGTGCAGGTACATACATGTACAGCTATACATCGAATAATAATTAGTCTCTCCTAGGGTAGACGACATGAAAGTAAGACGACCTACCTGGCATCACATGGCAGATTGTGGGCCAAAACTGTCCGCTTGTTCTCTTGGCCCAGACACGCAGCGTCCTACATACACGGGGGGGGGGGGGGAGCAGTTGATGACAGGCAATCAACAATGATTCTCGGATTGTTGAAACCACAGAAAACAAGGAGACCATGTAATTGTTTGCATTCTATGGCATTTGTATTGTGTGCGATTGTGAAAATAGGTCTCAAGTTGAGATGTATAGGAGCATACACACATATGGCTACACAAAGAAGCCACCTATGGGACCTCATACACAAGGGGACCTGTCCAATGTGGTCATTATAAGGTCCCATACAGTCCTTGATAAAGAGGTTCCGCCATATCCCACATTGCAACATTCAACACATTTCCTTTCTCATTCAGAGCACAAAGCACTGCCAATCATGTAATCCTGTATGCATGTACTAAAGTGTGCATGTACTGTGCATGTACTGCTGTATGCATGTACTAAAGTGTGCATGTACTGTGCATGTACTGCTGTATGCATGCAGTGCTGTGTGCATGTACACATGGACAGGACTATCAGTGGACTGTCGTGAATGTCATCGCAAACTAGCAATATCTTGTGTACAACTATAGATATTCAACCGACAATACTACACCATCCTTTGTCATCACAGCCCTAGCGGGTGATGGATTGAGGGCGAAATTGGGGTAACTTGGAGTTAACACTCTCGAGCATTCCTAACAGTGAGCTAGTGATGTAAGTTCGCGTCAGTATTATCGCCAAAGGTAGATGGTTCAACATCTGAAGGCATGTCCAGAGCTTAATATTATCTTTGTTAACAGGCGCCCACCCAGTGCTACTGATGAGGAGTGGTATCCTCCTAAAAAGTCTTCTAGTACAGTGAGTTTAGACTGATGTGAATACGGTCTGTTACATAGGTTCGTCTCTCGAACTCTCATCCAAATTACCCCTGTATTCCACTGTCTTCCACCCTACACGCCCTTCCGACTGATAAAGGATATATATGCGACTGAGAAGTAAAGCTGAGAAGTTCACTGAGCACAGGTATGCCCCGGGCTAAAGTTGGAGGAGCGAGGATGTTTGACTTACTTATCGTTACCAACAGTGATCACAGCTTCTTCATGATCAACCACTTCTGCTCCGTTGATGGTTCCAGAATTTCCCGACAGAATATGCTTGAGTTCGGGCGCTTTCTTGAGCCGTGCCGCCATTTGGATTCTTTGGAAGTGTCGAGTTAGCAGTTTCGATGGTCTATGGTCTTCCCAGGTGAACGACCCCGTGACCAAAGGGGGACACAGCGTTTCGGATTTCACTTTCAATTCTTACATTTTGAAATGAGAACCAAACTTTCATGTTAGTCACGTGACGATTCCACTGCGGTCATGCTGTCTTCGAAGACATTCGTAAAGAAGACCAGAAGTGGGGGGTTACTGAAGGTCGTACGGGAACATTACCTCAGAGACGACATCTCCTGCGGCGTTAAAGGGTGCTCATTATGTCCAAAGCGCACCAAAGAACAGAATTTTCCTTTAAATCCAGCAGAAGAATCCGTTGCCGACATATGTCCGTATACTCATCTTTTGATACCGGATACTAATGTTGTATTGCACCAGGTGGACTTTTTAGAGGACCCAATCATTTGCAATGTAATCATTCTCCAAACGGTACTGCAAGAGGTTAAACACCAGAGCCTCTCCCTACACAAAAGGTAGATTTATACATCAGTGTACTGTGTGTACAGCCATACGTAGCTAGGAATATGTATGTATAAACTGATTGGGTAGATCGATGTACTGTGTGTACAGCCATACATTGTGCTGTGTGCACAAAGCCCCCCCCCCCCCCCCTTACAGTGCTCATTCAAGTCTCTTCTGCTTCATTCCCAAAGGTTGAGAGATGTGATAGCCCAGAACACAAAGTCATTTTTTGTGTTTTCCAATGAAAACCACAAAGACACGTATGTTGAAAGAAGAGCTGGAGAAAGCCCTAACGACCACAATGACAGAGCCATCAGGACGGCTGCCTCCTGGTACCAGAGCCATCTGAAGGAATCAAAGTCAATCTCGTCGGTCAAGGTGGTTTTGTTATCTGAAGACCGGGAAAATGTCTCTAGGGCACACCGTGAGGGATTGATGGCCAATACGGTGTACAGCTATGCTTCCAGTATTTCATCTCATCCCACTCTCATCGACAGGGTAGCAAGGTTCGGACTGGTCCAGATGGACTCAACTGACGGTACTCAGACAAGCTCCAAAAGGACTTTATTTGAGGACCACGTCCCTCTGCCAGTGCTGAAGCGAGGGGTGGAAAGCGGCAAGTACCTCCAGGGTGTGTTTCATGGTTCGAGAGACAACCGAAGTGAAGGATTCGTAGCTGTGCATGGCCAGGAGAGGTGGATACTAGTGAGAGGGTTGTCCAACATCAACCGTGCTATTGATGGGGATGTGGTCGGAGTGGAGATGTTCCTGAAGGATCGATGGACAACTCCATCTGGTATTGTGGAAGATGACGAGCAACTTGCAGAGGAGGAGGCTAAGAGTGAAGCTGGAATATTGCCTGGAGAAGAGATAACGAATTGTAGTGGAGATGTTGATGCCTCCTCTATCCAGCCGACTGGTAAAGTGATAGGTATTATTAGGAAGAACAGACGAGCATACTGTGGAACGCTGTGTCCAACAGCTGATCCCTCCTCTGAACGTCACATCTTCATTCCAGCTGATCGTAGGGTGCCGCACATACGTGTCATCACTGGAAACTCTCAGGGAATGGTTGGTAAGAGGATTGTTGTCTGTGTGGACGACTGGTCCCAAAATTCTCGCATCCCTCAGGGACATTTCGTGCGGACGCTGGGTATGATTGGTGAAAAGAGTGCAGAAAACGAAGTTCTTCTCCTCGAGCACGATGTCCCCTATCAGCCCTTCTCGCCTGCAGTCCTAGAAGACCTCCCAGCTACCCCATGGAGAATAACCGACGAAGAAAGGAAGAAACGCTGCGATCTTCGTCATCTCTCCATTTGCAGTGTGGATCCCCCGGGGTGTACTGACATAGACGATGCTCTGCATTGCAGAAAGCTGGAGAACGGTAACTTTGAAGTTGGTGTCCACATTGCCGATGTGTCCCA
Source organism: Chondrilla cf. caribensis (assembly GCA_964020155.1). Taxonomy (NCBI): domain Eukaryota; kingdom Metazoa; phylum Porifera; class Demospongiae; order Chondrillida; family Chondrillidae; genus Chondrilla; species Chondrilla cf. caribensis. The sequence continues at coordinate 4,375,249 of OZ026567.1, forward strand.
TTTCATTCGTCCCGGGAGTGCCCTGGACAAAGAAGCAGCCAATCGAGGCACCACTGTCTACCTCTGTGACAAGAGGATCGATATGGTCCCGGAACTCTTGAGCTCGAATCTCTGTTCTCTGAGAGAAGGAGAAGAAAGGCTTGCCTTCTCCTGCATCTGGGAACTAACACCTTCAGCTGAGGTAGTGAACACTACGTTCACTAAAAGTGTCATTTCCTCCAAAAAGGCTTTCACGTACACTGAAGCTCAGTTTAGAATTGATGATGCTTCACTCGATGATGAAGTTACCATTTCTCTCAGAAGCCTGAACCACCTGGCTAAGATTCTAAAGCAGAAGAGGATAGACAGCGGAGCACTGACACTGGCATCACCTGAGGTTCGCTTTGAGATTGACAGCGAGACCCACGACCCCATCGATCTCGAAACAAAGGAAATGAAGGAGACCAACTCGCTCGTGGAAGAGTTCATGCTGCTTGCTAATATTTCAGTTGCGAAGGCTGTCTTCAAGGAGTTCCCGCATTGTGCCCTCCTCAGAAGACACCCTTCTCCTCCTCTGTCCAACTATGATATTCTCATCAAGGCTGGTAGAGGAAAGGGGGTCCATGTTGCTGTGGAGTCCGCCAAGTCTCTTGCTGTTTCTCTGGCCAACGCCCAGCTCCCCTCTGAACCCTATTTCAATACGTTGCTTCGTATCCTAGCAACAAGGTGCATGATGCAGGCACTGTACTTCAGTTCAGGGAAAATCCCTCAGGAAGAATTTTACCACTACGGCCTGGCCACACCTATCTACACCCACTTCACCTCGCCCATTCGTCGCTATGGTGATCTTATGGTCCACCGTCTTCTGTCCGCTATGATTGGAGCAGACAGCACATATCCGGACCTCTTGGACAAGGAGAAGATGCAGAAGCTCTGTGACAGACTGAACAAACGTCACAAGATGGCCCAATATGCCCAGCGAGCCTCCATCCAGCTCCACACGCAGATGTACGTCAGGAACAACTCCTCGGTCCACCAGGCATTCATCCTGATGGTGAAGAAGAATTCACTACAGGTCATCATTCCTAAGTATGGTTACGAGGGACACATTCTATTGGATGCTCCGGTTGCTATGGGAGACAAACATCAGAAAAAACAATATCTAAATACTCACTTCAATGAGTCCAAACTCTTGATATCTGTTGAAGGACACATTTTCAGGGTATTTGACCCAATTCGGGTCAAACTGGTGGTCCAGAAGTCAAGCATACAAGACTCAAAGGTCGTCCTACAGCTCATCTCTCCATCCGTCCGAGGACTGAGTGTTGAGGAAGAAAGTGAACAACCCTTGTCGAAGCGTAGCAAACCAAACGATTAGCTGTGATCTTTTCTAGTGTTCATTTTGTTGGAAACGCATGTTCAATGTACTTGTAATTTCTCCTGCGTACATTCTATTATACAATAATATCCAGCATAATATTATGTACTTGTATGCAATGTAAGAATCCCATTGCAGCTGCCAAACACACATGAATTAAATTAGGCAGCAAGTAATGGTAATTTGTCTGGGGCAGGTATTCATTGAATCTAAGGCCTCTGGAGAGCGGACACATGACCTTCGTAAAGTGGTTCCACTGGGAGCTCGGTTTGAGTAATTTTGGTCCAGCTGGACATAAAATAAATTATGGGATATATATTCCATCCAGCTGGATCCTTATTATTAGGAGAAGCTAGTGTTTCCATGCTCAGCTATGAGGCCAGTCTCCTTCACTCTGTACTCCCACCCCCTCCCCCATCATAACTGGATTCTCATGCAATTCCAATAATTGAGATCAAATTAACAAAAGAGAAACAAGTATATACTTACATATTATGTTCTTGTAATAATGCAATGTGTACCATATGCATTAAAGAGACAATAAATATACATAATAATAATTGTAAATAACAATACTGATAGTTAACAAAATAATTGGATCAGTTTATCTTACAGCAAATTAACAATTGCTCAAATGACATACTATCAAGTCATATTAAACCTTCCAGTCAATATATCAACTTTATTGTCTCAAGTTTATTGTATTTCTTGTTAGTTGTCCTCCCTGCGTCGACCTGGTGTGTTGGGCGTGTACTGAAGAGGCGTGGCAGGGGAAAACCCTGTATCCGTCAACTCATTTCTGCCATATTGGGTAGAAGTCCCTCTCCCAGACGCGGGGCTGTACTGAGGGCTCGATGGACTGTACTGAGGGCTCGACGGACTGTACTGTGGACTCGAGGGGCTGTACTGTGGACTCGAGGGGCTGTACTGAGGGCTCGATGGACTGTACTGTGGACTCGAGGGACTGTACTGAGGACTCGAGGGACTGTACTTGGGTGAAGTCGGCGAATACTGTGGGCTGGATGGAGAGTACGTTGGACTAGAATTGGGACTTGATGGTGAATATCGCGGAGAGGATGGCGAATAGGAGGGACTTGATGGGCTGTATTGAGGAGAGGCTGGTGATAGTTTTGGAGACGTCGGAGAATACTGCGGACTAGATGGAGAATAAGTTGGGCTTGATGGTGAATACCTCGGTGAAGACGGCGAGTAAGAAGGACTTGATGGAGAGTAGCTAGGTGATGAAGGACTGTAAGAAGGAGAAGAAGGAGAATAACTTGGACTTGATGGAGAGTAGCTCGGTGAAGAAGGCGAGTACGAAGGACTCGAAGGAG
>OZ026567.1:4382939-4400439 GCA_964020155.1 Chondrilla cf. caribensis
GGTACACTACCAACTCACACACGAGCCTTCACACATACCTATTCAAACCAGTCCACTGGCTGGACACACAGACACAAAGGAATGCACACTACAACACTACTGTACACACTGATTGAGCCTCCATCTTATACGTACATACGTACATACCTGTTCGAGAGCTACAATGTGCCCCAGTGACCCAGCTTTGTTGCCGACTGTGTCCTTGGTGATCACGCCCTGTATCAGGTAGCTATTCTCCACCCACACCTGAAAGGAAGGATGTACATACAGTAGATGGGATAGTACAGAAGTGCGACTTGTGAGGCTTCACAGGAAGTGACATCATTGTTTCAGAAAGTGACATTTCGTTTCAGGAAGTGACATTTTGTTTCAGGATGAAAAAAGCACACTAGGTCACAACACACCTTTGTGTCACCAGGAGAGATGTACTTGTAAGGACCATTTTCCTCGTCATCCGGATGAGCAGAAGTCGTCTTGATGAGATTCACGTTCCCAGGGACGATAAGGGAGAAGAGCTGTTTACCAGTCCACATCGGCTTGGGCTTGAAGATGGCAGGAAGAGGCATCTTCCCGTCCCATCCCGGAAGCCACATCAGTAGATTCATCATTGATTTCTGAGCAGTAGAAGTGCAATATGGGAATATTTACAAATGTGACCATTGTAACAGCATCAACCGATAGATAAGTAAAGGAGGTTACTACTGTTACCACTACTAAGACTGAGCTGTGATCATACGGCACTAGACAACTTGTCTACTTCAACCACCACCGTGCAAAGACAGGAGAATGCCCAAAATTTCAATTTTCTGCAATTTTCGCTAAAAAAACGAGTACTTTTGAAAATTTCTCAGAAAATCTAGCTTAGAGTGATGCTCCACGGTTGACACTGCTACTGGTGAACATGGAGAGGCTCAGAGTAGTGTGGAATCACCGGCAACGGTACAAGGACCACTGCCGTCATAGCCATAAAAGTACTACCATCACAGCCAGCTATTTGAGCATTCCACAAACTAGCAGACACATCTCAACACAGGGGCTTACAATAATGCTGAGCAACTGTGAGATCTCACCACAGGGGCTTACAATGATGCTGAGATCTGAACAACAGACACATCTCAACACAGAATCTCACAATGATGCTGAGATCTGAGCAACTGTGAGATCTCACCACAGGGGCTTACAATGATGCTGAGATTTGAACAACTGTGAGATCTCAACACAGAATCTCACAATGATGGCTGAATCTCACTCAACACAGGCCCTAAAACTACTGTGTCACCTTGTCCAAGAAGACGTCCCTCCTGGTCATCTTCATCACTGCAGTGAGGGAATCCTGCACTATACCCATCACAGGACGGTTTGACTGAGGAGTGAGGATCATTTTAGGGACCATTGCAAGTGACATAATTTCAGCTCTTGTTTCCAGACTTTGAGGGACATGAAGGTTCATCTCGTCTCCATCAAAGTCAGCATTGTACGGGGTTGTCACACTACATACAAATGTATAGCATACAATGACTGTGTGGTGTGTGTGTGTGTGTGTGTGTGTGTGTGTGTGTGTGTGTGTGTTGTGTGTGTTGTGTGTGTGTGTGTGTGTGTGTGTGTGTGTGTGTGTGTACACGTGCATGTGTGTGTGTGTGTGTGTGTGTGTGTGTGTGTGTGTGTGTGTACACGTGTGTGCGTGTGTGTGTACACGTGTGTGCGTGTGTGTGGTGTGTCTCGGGGTATCCTCAATCCCGCCACATATCCACACGTTCTTCGCTACTTGGCTCACCTGAGATTGAGTCTGAAGGTCGACCAGGGCAGTATCTTCACCCTGTGTCCCATCATGGACATCTTGTGTAAGGTGGGCTGTCGGTTGAAGATCACGATGTCGTCATCAATGATGTGTCTCTCCACTTTGTACCCAAACTGCAAGTGGAGATCGCTGACTTTCGGGTGATAGCGGAGATCGATCCGTTCACCTGTGTCCCGGATGATGTACTTGGCTCCCGGGTAGTGAGTTGCCCCATTGTTGACTAGTTGCTGCATTCTGAAGAAGGCCAGAGTGGTGGATGGATAGTGCACTTACTCAAGAATGTACAAGTTTGAAACAATTGATAAAATGTTATTACACACACACACACACACACACACACACACACACACACACACACACACAGAGGGTATACACACAATATAATACACGAACGTGCATGCACACACAAACCAACAATTGGCAGCTGACTCAGAGGATCCGTAATGGATATCACGAAAAATTCATATTTCAAGTTTCTTAATACCATCACAGTCAGTTGCATGCACACACGAGACCACCCCCCCCCCCACACACACACTAACACACTAACACACACACACACACACACACACACACACACACACTACATCGATGCTACTCTCTCACCTGTCAATGTTGAACGGAGTCACAATCTCTGGGAATGTGAGGTTCTGGGCTATGGTCCTTGGCACACCAACCTGGTCGATGGAGAGGTTCGGATCCGGAGTGATCACAGCACGGGCTGAAAAGTCTACACGTTTTCCCATAAGGTTGCCACGGATACGTCCCTCCTTGCTCTTCAATCGTTGCTTTATAGACTTCAACGGACGTCCACTTCTCTGCACTGCCTTGGGGAGGCCTGGGAGGTCGTTGTCTGTCAGCGTGGCCACATGGAACTGCAGCATCTTCACATCCTCAGCAATGATGTGGGAAGCAGAGCCGTTCTCTTCGTTCCGCAACAACTGGTTGTTTGCCTTCACAATGTCGGCCAACTTGTGTGTGAGATCGTCTTGACTTCGGGCACTCCCGTGCATCACGACCGAGGGACGAACGGGAAGTGGAGGAACGGGGAGAACTGTGACAATCATCCAATCAGGGCGAGAAAATTTGGGATCCATGCCTAGCACTTTACAGTCTTCATCGGAGATCCTCTTGAATATCTCGAAGACTCTCTCCGCAGTGAGGTTGATCTTCTTCTCTTGTGATTCATCGTTGACCTGCTTCCACTCAGCAGTGAGCTCCAGGCCTGTTTTCTTCAATTTGGGCTGATATCTCCCACAACCACCATGTGCCTAATACATAAACATTCCAGCAAAAAAGACTCCAAATGAGTACACAGCAGATGGATAATTAGATTCATAGAAAGCATACAAGATAATTGAATTCATAGAGTGGGTTATTCATGGGGTATACCAGATAATTAGATTCATAGAGAGCAGACAAGATTCGAGGCTCTATGGAGCCCAACTGATGAATCCTTTGTGACCTCATACAAAAGAAATGTTTTATTACGTAATGTGTAAGAAGCCTCAGGAATGACTAAGCCTTGGAACAGAGGACAAATTCCCAAATGATACACAAACTGCTGACCATTTTCTTCATCCGTTCTGTGTCATCCGGAGGAAGGTTCTCATCCTGCAGGGGGTCAAGCGAGCCTGCCTCGCAGATCTTCTTGCCCTTGCACAAGTCATAAATAGCCAACATCCTCCTCCTGGGATTGTTTCTTGTTTTGCTCATGGCATCTTTGACCTTTTCGTCATTCTACGAAATACACATTAGCGAGGAAGTGAAAATGGTTCACGTGTTATCCAACAAAAGACACACTACAAGATCTACATGTGAATACATGTGCAATAAACATTGCACTAACAAGGGTCCAACCAACACACTGTAAAATGAATTTATTAGATAACTGCAGAGTGGTAAACAATTATCACGTCTACAGTCATCTCACTGGGTCAATCAGCAGCTGGGAGCAGTAGTGGCACACACAGCGAAGAATTCTGACAATTTTGCTGAGAAATCCAACATGGAATACGGGTCTGGCCAACTCAATGTGTCCGAAGTGTCCGGGGCAGGACGACATATCGCCTGCACACGTCTGACATCTCTGGCGACGTTCAATGACACCTTGTCGCGGGTCCATTAGACCCAGCAGCTTCGCCCTACCGCCTTCCATTGTGTAGGGATACTTGATGCCGCCGTCCGTCACCGACATTCGTTTCTACAATGGAGGTGAAGGACGAATGGATGCTGTCATCGTACAACAAAGTGCTTGGAAGGTGATGTGTATAATATTGCCAACAGAATTTCGTGCCAACACGCATACTACGTGTGATCGCTACTCGCACTCGCGATCATCCTACTTACTATTTCTTCGGGACTCAGGATGCCAAACTGGACTCTTTTGGCAGTTTTCAAAGGTGCCGCAGAATCGTTGCAGTAATTGGCCATGTCTCTTTTCTAGAGTGTGACTGGGATGTGTGGGTCGAAAATGTACAGTTCGCGGTTTACAACCGAGAGGACAGACCGGTAAAGCCGTCAAGGGTATCCCGTCCGGTAGACTTTCCTTCTCTTGTACTCTTGACTCGTTCCTTTCGTATTCTGTGAGTGAGTACGATACTGTACAGCTCCTCCTTGGCTGAGGGTCGTGAGTTCACCTCTTCTCGATGATTCCCACGCTATCCTCAACTTTAGAGGGATGTCTTCTTGCCCGTACACTGACTTATATACCCTACTGACAATTACGTCATTGGGCGGGGTTTTGGCCAAATAAGGCTATGGGCTGGGCTAAGACGCCCACCTTTTTCTTTGGATAACATTGCTCACGTGTTCCGTAATTTACCACAAAGGCATGTGCAGAAAATGGCGCTCGTGAAAGAGTCTTTGTTGCTGTGTTTCTTTGTAACCCTAGCGTTTGCAAAGCAGAAGACTCTAGTTCTTCTGGAGAATGATTCAATAAAGGTCTCGCACTCGATTTTCTTTCAGGATTTGCAGCAGAAGGGGCACCAACTCGTGTTCAAGCTTGCTGATGATTCCAGTCTCACGCTGTCCAAATACGGCGAATACCTGTACCAAAACCTCATCATATTTGCTCCTTCAGTGGAAGACTTTGGCGGAAACATAGATGTACAGGTTATAGCAGATTTCGTGGACAGAGGCAAGGGAAATGTACTTGTTGCGGCTAGTTCTGCTGTGGGGGACGTTTTGAGGGATTTAGGCCAGGAAGTTGGCCTTGAAATGGACGAACAGGGAACCTCTGTCATTGATCACGTGAATTACGACATTAAGGACCAGGGTGACCATACGCTGTTGGCAGTCGATTCGTCAAACCTGATTGATTCCGAAATGATTGTGGGGAAGAAGACAAGCGAAGCACTGTTATATCGTGGAGTCGGGATGATCTCTGATCCTCAAAACCCACTTATTTTGGAGATTCTCACCGGTTCTTCCACATCGTATTCCTACTTCCCAAATGATCCCATCACGGACTATCCCCATGCAGTGGGTAAGAGTACCCTGCTTATCGCTGGCATGCAAGCACGCAACAATGCACGTGTTGTGATCAGTGGCTCCATTGATTTCTTCAGCAACGAATTCTTTGTATCCTCAGTTCTAAGAGCTTCGGATCCCGGTAGCAAGGAGCATGAAACAAGTGGAAATCGCAAGGTAGCTAGCTCCATAGCCGAATGGGTCTTCAAGGATAAGGGAGTCATTCGCCTTGTGTCTGTGAAACATCATCTTGCGGGGGAAACTGATCCACCCGAGGCTTACACCATTACTGACGACGTGGTCTATACCATCACGTTGGAGGAGCTCAAAAATGGAAAATGGGTTCCTTTTACAGCTTCTGACGTTCAATTGGAGTTCTTCCGTTTGGATCCCTTTGTGTGTACATACCTGAAGAAGTCTGCGGATGGGAAGTCCCTCAGTCTGCAGTTCAAGCTTCCGGATGTTTACGGGATCTTCCAGTTCAAGGTGGACTACAACAGACTGGGATACACTCACTTTTTCAGCACGACACAGGTGTCTGTACGCCCCTTCACCCATCTCCAGTACGAGAGGTTTATTACGTCAGCTTTCCCCTATTATGTATCGGCATTCTCCATGATGGTGGGCGTGGTCCTGTTTAGCTGCGTGTTCCTAAACCACCGAGACAAGACGAAGAAGGATTAACATTTATCACTGACTAGTTGTAGGGAACATGTTACCTTCATTAGTGTGTAGTTGTTGGTTGGTTTACTTTGTGATGTGTAAATCAATTGCCTAGCTTGATCTCTTAATTTACAGGAAATAATTTCAAATCAATTGAATTACACAGTATAATACAAGATTCACAGGTGCAGATAATATGTACACTTCATTTATACTCTATTAGAATAAGAACAATAATAATAATTAAACATGTACAGTACATAATAGTTTATGTTTGGTTTGGATTGTATGATATAAGAACAATACAATTCTTATATTTGATATAATGCTACATACTTATATAATATCAGTGCTACAAACATGATGTTTCTAAAGTGAAAGTTCTTTTAAAACGAAACTAAAAAAGTCCTCGTTTCCCTTGTGGTTCGAACGAGTGTACTTCTCACAGCACCTGAAGATCAGCAGTGACAGCTGCCCCACATTGAGACCTCGCTTCTCAATGGCTTCTATAACTCTCTTCAGCTGTACAGAAAAACAAACAACAATGGAACAATTTCCTACACACCATACAGGTGTGTATGTCACACTGACAATAGTGATATAGTGTAGGGCACACACACACACACACACACACACACACACACACACACACACACACACACACACACACAACACAACACAACACAACACACACACACACACACACACACACACACACACACACTACACCACACATCCACACATCCACACACACACACACACACACACACACACACACACACACACACAACACAACACAACACAACACAACACACACACACACACACACACACACACACACACACACACACACACACACACACAACACACACAACACAACACAACACAACACACACACACACACACACACACACACACACACACACACACACACACACACACAACACACACACACACACCTGTGTACGTACCTGCTTAAGCTGCCTGTCCCTGAAGGTACAGTAGACAATCTCAGGTCTACCTGATGCCGACACAGCAGCCCATTGGATCAGTGCCTTCAGCTGTGGATTCCCACCAAATGCTCCACAACCCCAGTTACCAGTGACAATAGGACGGAGTAGGACACGATGAATGTCAACCAATCGATGTGCTGTTTGCAAAGAATTCTACATGAATCAGAGAAGTGAGCGGTCAAGTACATTATGATGAAGCAATACTATCAATACCAGTCCATGTGTATAGGCACACAGACACCACGCACACACGTATACATGGATATGTACGTATGTACCCTTACACAGAAGCACAAACAAATATACACATGTACACATGTTCATATACATGTGTACAACATACACATATGTACAGGTACAGAAATCAAATATACATGTACACCTTAAAAGCATACATGTATACACACCTGTACACATACACACCATACACATGTACATACATACATACCACACATACTGTATGTACACATGGCACACACGTACACACAGAAACACCAACTTGTACAGGTCAACGCAAATGTACGTACACACAGAAACACCAACTTGTACAGGTCAACACAACCAACACACACTGTCACACACATACACAGAAACACCAACATGTACAGGTCAACACAACCCACACACACGTACACACAGAAACATCAACTTGTACAGGTCAACACAAATGTACGTACATACAAAAACACCAACTTGTACAGGTCAACACAAATGTACGTACATACAAAAACACCAACTTGTACAGGTCAACACAGCCAACACACTTGCTCATCAGAAGGTGTTTCTCTTGCTGAAAATCGCCCGGTTGTTTCATCAAAGGATTCGTTCAGCTCCTGTCCGGTCAGTGATCTGATGGCATCAGCCATACACTTGAAAGCTAGTAAATCTGCGTATTCTGTTATGTTGGAAGCATAGTCAATCGCCATTGCATCTAACTCCCCAGGGGAGGGGGGTGAGGAATCCTGATCCATGGTGGGTGCGGTAGACCATATGGCATCAGTTGATGGAGCCCTTTTAATCCGATCCGACGACAGTAGGTGTGGCATAGACATTCGCAAAGGCCCACCCTTTAAACCCAAGTGATCACTTGGAGTTTTGACTGCCTCCATTACCAGCTTCTGGGAGAGGCTAGTAGCAAAATCCTCAGAAACCTGTTGGTGTTGTGGTGGCTGTGAAGGTGTAGTGGACGGTTTCGTGTCCAGAGAAGTGTTATCACCGGATTGAGAAGGGGTTGTGACCTCCTCAACTGCAGTTGTAAAGAGGTTATTCACGAGCCCGCCCACGTAGCTGGAGACTTCATCCTTCTGGTGTGAATCACTGTGTTGGCTATCGGAGGAATCCGGAGAGACAACTTTCCTTATCGCTTGAGATAAAATGGAATTTGAGAGCATTTCAGAATACTCATCTGCAAAGCGAGCCTGACCGGTGACGCTACTGGAACACGAGCTGTAGTGGGAGACCGTACTAAGACCAGAAGGGTCTGGATCGCTCCCTATGATGCTTCGAGTGGACGGATTTGAGCTCTGAGACCACTTCAAGTCCAGCATGAACTGCACCGACCCTGCTCTCCGTGTGGTCAGCAGGTCACCAGACCCACCTGTATGCTCAGGCTTAACAGGTTGGCTGACCATTTCGGAGTTTACCCCAGATCTGTTCACTTCTGCTACACTCGAAGTGGACGGCAGCGTGGCGGTCTTCACATCCTCTATGATCTCATATGCCAGAGAATCGCTGAATTCAGACAGATTGTCAAACCCGATGACCTCCGCGACAGTGTAGAGTTGGGTGCTGGTGACTGGGAGGGTCTGAGGTACGACGAGATTGATCTCCTTGCAAGGTGTCTCCTTTTGAACCGGCTCACCACCACTGCTCATCGGCTCCTTCTTGTTGACCGCTCCTTCCGATTGGTGTTGCCCTGGAGACACGACAATGGACTTACCAGCCAGATGTGCAATTTTGTCTCTGTGAAGGTCTCCTTGGTTGCTATGGTGAGCGAACCCGGTCAAAGCCTTGTTAAGCTCCCTCAGAACAGCCTGAGTTGCGTACTGACTGTCCACATCTGATAGGTTTAAGGCATCCATGGCAACCAGAGAACTCATTGGAGCCCCCAGGTCATCCCTCTAACAAACAAAGAAACAAACAGTACAATAAGCAAACAATAACTGGACACATATGGAAAGTAAACAACAAATAACTGGACACATAACGGTAAACAAGCAATACCTGGACACATGACAGTAAACAACAAATAACTGGACACATAACGGTAAACAAGCAATACCTGGACACATGACAGTAAACAAGCAATACCTGGACACATGACAGTAAACAAGCAATAACTGGACACACAACAGTGAACAAGCAATACCTGGACACACGACAGTAAACAAGCAATACCTGGACACATGCCAGTAAACAAGCAATACCTCGACACACGACAGTAAACAAGTAATACCTCGACACACGACAGTAAACAAGTAATACCTGAACACACAACCTCACCTGTGAGTCATCATGACACTCTCCAGTACATGTTAGTGACCACCCATAGCCCTTGTAGTTGGCACACCTCTCATATCCCTACAGTAGTGGAGGAAGGACTGGATATAAAGGACACTCTTGGGACCCAACCTAGTGGATGGTATACAGTAGAACCTGGATATAAAGGACACTCTTGGGACCCAACCTAGCGGATGGTATACAGTAGAACCTGGATATAAAGGACACTCTTGGGACCCAACCTAGTGGATGTTATGTGAGCTCCACAGTGTGCTGTATATGAACATATGTACATATATGCTCACAGAAATGACAATGGCTTCGTTACTGTCCATCTTCTCCATCAACAGTCGGGACACCACAAGTTCAGGGCAAATTGCAAACCTAATCTCTTCCTGGACACACCCACTATGAAGGACCCCGCCTCCAATATAGGCATTTGCAAAATCAACCTGTGGGAAAGAGAAATAGAGAATTTACACACAAAGTGAAATTTTACGATTGAGTGTTATTAATTACATTGAAGTGTAGTACTCCCTGGTACCAGGGTTGTACTAGCTGGTAGGTTGTACTAGCTGGTGGGTTGTACTAGCTGGTGGGCTGTACTAGCTGGTGGGTAGTACTAGCTGGTGGGTTGTACTAGCTGGTGGGCTGTACTAGCTGGTGGGTAGTACTAGCTGGTAGGCTGTACTAGCTGGTAGGTTGTACTAGCTGGTAGGTTGTACTAGCTGGTAGGTTGTACTAGCTGGTAGGCTGTACTAGCTGGTAGGCTGTACTAGCTGGTGGGTTGTACTAGCTGGTAGGCTGTACTAGCTGGTAGGCTGTACTAGCTGGTAGGCTGTACTAGCTGGTGGGTTGTACTAGCTGGTAGGTTGTACTAGCTGGTAGGCTGTACTAGCTGGTAGGCTGTACTAGCTGGTGGGCTGTACTAGCTGGTAGGCTGTACTAGCTGGTGGGTTGTACTAGCTGGTAGGTTGTACTAGCTGGTAGGCTGTACTAGCTGGTAGGTTGTACTAGCTGGTGGGTTGTACTAGCTGGTGGGTTGTACTAGCTGGTAGGCTGTACTAGCTGGTAGGCTGTACTAGCTGGTGGGTTGTACTAGCTGGTAGGCTGTATTCATGGGTAGGCTACATACTGGACCTGTCGACCTGTTAGTAATGCAATCAACTTCACCTGCACAGTTAGAGTTCCGCAGTCTTCAATCTTCTTACTGTCTTCGATCCTGAAACTACACAGAGGCGTTCGCTGTCTCTTCCAAGTCTCAGCAGAATAGAGAGAGCCTTTCTGAGGGAATAGCTAAAACACCAGTAAACACCAGTAAATATTGGTAAAGAATAAAATAAGATAAAAACAAAGCCATGCATGCATATAACTGTATATAGGCATTGTTGTATCATCATAAACATGAATTGAGGAGGATACTTACTTTTCTTTGAAGTTTGATAAATCCGTCTAAATTGAACCTTTTTTCTGCAATTTTTTCAAAGTAGAGCAGAAAACATTTGCACTTGGATATTTGGGCCTGGTTGAATGAACTGGAAAAGTGCAAGAGAACCACATTGGAGCAAACCTCTCATGGACATTCAAGCAGCTAACACAGGGATAATCGGTGATGTACAGGAGGAGAGAGGTCCAGAGCTGAACTATCTGGATGCTGCGTCCCACAAAATATGACCTCTCACACTGTACATGCAGTACATACAGTACATGCAGTACATACAGTACATACAGTACACTCAGTACACACAGTACATACAGTACATACAGTACATACAGTACATACAGTACATACAGTACATACAGTACACACAGTACATACAGTACATATAGTACATTTGTAAATACATACACATGTACATGTACGTACATGCATACATACACACATACACACACACACGTTTTTACATACATACATGTTCATACAATACACACGCATACATATGTATGTACATACACAAACACAAGTACATGTAATCTGGAACACTGATGATACAAGTATGGACCTACTCTTGCCCAAAGAAGGATCCAAACGTGAATGGAAAGGTGTCCCCTGTTGTTTCTTCGGCAAATGTGCAGAGAAAACAATTTGCCATGAGTGAAGAAACCAAATTCTTTGAAATATACATGGTCACCTCTACAGCAGAAAAAGGAGAGAAAGATAGGATGATAGTGGTTCAAAGGGTCTCTGGGAACAAGAAGCAAGAGAGCAGAGTGGTTAGACAGATCTCCAGAACAAGAAGCAAGAGAGCAGAGTGGTTAGACAGATCTCCAGGAACAAGAAGCAAGAGAGCAGAGAGGTTAGGCAGATCTCCAGAACAAAAAGTAAGAGAGCAGAGTGGTTAGACAGATCTCCAGAACAAGAAGCAAGAGAGCAGAGTGGTTAGACAGATCTCCAGGAACAAGAAGCAAGAGAGCAGAGTGGTTAGACAGATCTCCAGGAACAAGAAGCAAGAGAGCAGAGTGGTTAGACAGATCTCCAGAACAAGAAGCAAGAGAGCAGAGTGGTTAGACAGTTCTCCAGGAACAAGAAGCAAGAGAGCAGAGAGGTTAGGCAGATCTCCAGGAACAAGAAGCAAGAGAGCAGAGTGGTTAGACAGATCTCCAGAACAAGAAGCAAGAGAGCAGAGTGGTTAGGCAGATCTCCAGAACAAGAAGCAAGAGAGCAGAGTGGTTAGGCAGATCTCCAGGAACAAGAAGCAAGAGAGCAGAGTGGTTAGGCAGATCTCCAGGAACAAGAAGCAAGAGAGCAGAGTGGTTAGACAGATCTCCAGAACAAGAAGCAAGAGAGCAGAGTGGTTAGACAGATCTCCAGGAACAAGAAGTAAGACGAAGTCTCAAAGATTCATTGAGAGGCTGTAACAATAGGTGTGAGGTGGGGGAGGACAGCTGACTCAGTGCTAGTGCAGCTCAACTTGAGAACTGAAAGGTGTAGAACAAAGCTCCTTGTATGCCTCCCATTCTGAAATTCACCCTGTGCATTCAACTCACACACATAGGTAAAACTAATTGTAATTTGATTACCCATAATAGGATGAAACCACAGTATTCATCAGCATGTCATTATCATCATTCAGGAATAAAATTGTACATTTGAGGCTAAAGTAGTAAACAGGACTACCAGCTGCTGGATGTGGACCATGTAAATATTACATCTACTCATGTATGCACATACGTATGTACATACAGGGGATTTTTGGCAACCTAACACTGCTTTGTCCACCAAACCTCTTGGTGCATTGCAATTTCTGAGTACAAACATGACATACGAACAATAATGGACATAAAGTTAATACACCTAATGTGTTGATCTATTATTTATTTGAGTGGTCTCAATTGTGAGGTTCTACTGTACTTCAACTGGTCCCATAGGTGGTCTCAATTGTGAGGTTCTACTGTACTTCAACTGGTCCCATAGGTGGTCTCAATTGTGAGGTTCTACTGTACTTCAACTGGTCCCATAGGTGGTCTCAATTGTGAGGTTCTACTGTACTTCAACTGGTCCCATAGGTGGTCTCAATTGTGAGGTTCTACTGTACTTCAACTGGTCCCATAGGTGGTCTCAGTTGTGAGGTTCTACTGTACTTCAACTGGTCCCATAGGTGGTCTCAATTGTGAGGTTCTACTGTACTTCAACTGGTCTCATAGGTGGTCTCAATTGTGAAGTCGATCATACATTGGGCCTTCATAATGTTTCCTCCGAGAGTCATATGTTGCAAGCGATTCAAGTCACAATAGCGAATGGAATGTTCCTGGAGGATGCGATTCAACTCCTTCACACAAATTTTAAGTCACATGACTCACATCAAACAGAAATTGAACTGTGGACACCCAAACACAGTGGGGACCTATGTAACGGCTCTTTACAAGGAGTTGTGGCATAACACAACTCCGAACTCCACAACCACACCTTATTTCATATGGGTGGAGCATCTGTGACTGAACTACTGTCTTTTTACTTATGTTAGCTACTCATTCAAAAAGTAGCTCATAAAGAAATGTGCACATACATATGTGGTGTGTGTGTGTGTGTGTGTGTGTGTGTGTGTGTGACGTGTGTGTGTGTGTGTTGCGTGATGTGTGCGTGTGTATTTGTGTGTGTTTGATATTCACACTTGTGTGCATATGGTCACTCATACCGACACGGTCCCTCGCACGTACGAACCTTCTTGTGATCGACCGAAAGGAATACCTTCGCTCGGAGTCAGAGAAGGTAGCTGGGACGCCAAACGGCAAATGCAAGGTAGAGTTACTTTGAAAAACCTATCGCGGTCCTTCGCAGTACAGTAGTCCTTCAGGTATCGATGGAGGTAGTTGAGCATCTTGATTCTGTTAAGTCTCTGAAACTCGCCCAGACTCTTTGAAACCACGCCGGCAAATACGCGGAGGTCTTCCGGTGATGAGCTTTGCGATAGGACGAGCAGAAAGGTCTGTATCTCCTTCCATTCCTCGTTGTCGTCACAAGGGAGCACTACCCGTGCAGACATCCGGCTTTTCAGTGAAGGAAGAACGCCCGAGCGAGCCGAAAAACAGATTAGTTCACATTGCCAAACTAAATTTACGAAATTGGATCTGAATCGTGGACAGGGCCTCCGTGTGCGTCTCCGCAACACCAAGTGCAATAATATTATTACATAAATACGTATCATACGGCAATGTTACTATATACGTATGTGATATACTCAATCGAAATAGTTCAACGGTGAATACAATACATGTTACTGTGCTGTAGGGGAGCTGTGCAGGTGTACTTCCACAAAAACTGGAAAATACACACAAAATAAACACACACACACACGCACGCACGCACACAAACACACCACGCACACAAATGCATACTGTACATTCACTTTCACACTCAAACCACACAAATAATTACAATTCAGATAAGCAGATACTAGGAAGCTCCCGGAGGGGCTTGTGGACCAGCTTTGATCCTCAACATTTTATTCTCATTGTCGAGTTTATTCGCTCTAGCCTTCATTTTTTCATTCTCCTTCTTGATCACATCGTAATCTCGCTTCAGGTTTTTGTGTTCCTCCTTTAGAGCCGCGAGTTCTTGTCGCACAGAGTGCAGGCTATTGACCAGATTACTGTGGTCATTGCTGATGACACCGTACAGGCGCTGGAGCTTGGTCTGACAGGACAGAAGACAGGGAGCAGAGTAACCTCAGAGACAAGACTACACACGCACATTGCTCTCTCGTATGTCACTACAGCAATTGATTCCTATCACAACACACAACTGCGTTGCCCTGTTGGTGTGTGTAACACTTATTATCCAAGTAGCCGGGTGGTAACTGGCTTATTGTAAACATGAACAAAACAAGGACAAAAAGACTGAAGCTCTGACTATCTATTTGCCTTCGATCAAATTTGAAAATAAAGCTGTCTTCAGTGTATCCTGAGATTGGCTATGTAGATGTTCCACTGTACTGAGTACTGCTGGAGCATAACATAGCAGCTATTACAGTCTGACAGTATGTTTGGGGTCATTTGTGGTTGCAAAAGGTAAGTAGCCCTCGAAGGATGGCTTGTGGAGATTCTGCGCACACCACAAGACACCTTACTGGGCACCTACATAGCATAACAGGTAGAGGTATCCCAAGTCTAAATAACTCCCATTATCCGTTAACTGTTTGTCATAACCACACTAAATTGGAAGAGAGCAGTACCTCTGAGGTTAGTACCCTGTGTTCGTGGCTGAGGTGGGAATGAGGGGTCATCTGGTGTAGGAAGGTGCTGACGCCTTCGAGTCTATGAAGAATGTAGCCAAATTCCCTCCACACCCCTTCACAAGTGGAATGCAGTGTATGCAGAAGGCACAAAGATAGAGTACAAGTGCATACATGTGTACACCCTTGCACACACCCACACACAAAACCCTGATTAAGCTACAAAGTTAAGTCACTGTCTGATCTGCTTCAAGTGGAAACCGGTTTAACGTATTAGAGTGTAAACCCGTTAAGATCATTACCTAAATCAATTTAGGCAAGCCACACATCAAGGGGGTTTGAAACCAATCCAAAACGAACACCTTCAATGGTTCATGGGTGTAACTGGGGCTGTGTGTGCTATTACATTAACCAATAACTAGGTCCATGTTACAACTGTACACATACATACCAGTACATCTCCAACGTCATCCATGTGGGTCTGCATTGTAGAGCTCTGGGGAGAAGTGCTGGAGGGGTCATCCACCATCGAGGTCCTACTGATATTGAAGTGAAATGAAAGTGGTTGAAATGGAAACAGAGATAAATATATACACGGGAACACACACACATACACACATCACACACACACAAACACGCGCGCACGCGTGAACACGCACACCCACACACATTAGTGTTAGCACATTAGTGAATTCACTGGTTGAAATGTAAACAGAGATAAATACATACACGGGAACACACATCCACACACACACACACACACACACACACACACACACACACACACACACACATCAAACACACACCCACACACCCACACACACACACACACATGCACACACACACACACACACACCCACACCCACACACACACACACACCAAGCAATATAGTTGGAACTTGAAGGACGTACACATGTATTCAGTACACATTAGTGAATTCACTGTAGATACAGGTGTCCTTTCAACCCAGCCATGCAGAGTCTGAAGTACTTGAAGTGAGACTCAACACAGAGTTCTCACCGAGAACACACCAACCACACACCTCCGGTGACATTCCACTAGGTGGGCATCTGCTGTAGACAGATTGCCGATGACAAACCAGCCAAACAGTCAAACACTTTAACAAGGTTAGAAGACAATGAACGGGAGAACACATAATACAACTAAAACTGTGCTCCATACAAATGAGGTCACAAATGAATGAGTGCATTAGGGCTTGTACCCGTGCTACACTGGTGAAGGTGTACTGAGGAGGTATGTACACCAGTGACCACAGCTGAAGTATAAGAATATTGAATTCATTACGTTGTGTGATTGGACTGATTGTATCTGCTCCAAAGCAGTGAAATCGCATTATTACATTATTTGATGTAGCCATAACATAAAAGGGATGTCTGTGCGTGTGTGTGTGTGTGTGTGTGTGTGTGTGTGTGTGTGTGTGTGTGTGTGTGTCTGTGTGTGTCCAGGAGCAGTTGGCATATTCAGATTCTTAACAAGTGAGTCCGTTGAACCTATAGAAGTGACACACGTGTATGTCTGAGAGGGGTTAGTTGATAATTATCAACATTTTCAGAAACAGAATTGAAAACTGTTGGGTACAAGTACCATGTACGTGGGTATGTGTACACAGTACATACACAACAGCTGACCCTGTGTATAACAGTACTACAGCTGACCCTGTGTATAACAGTACTACAGCTGACCCTGTGTATAACAGCACTACAGCTGGCCCTATGTATAACAGTACTACAGCTGACCCTGTGTATAACAGCACTACAGCCGGCCCTGTGTATAACAGCACTATAGCTGACCCTGTGTATAACAGCACTACAGCTGACCCTGTGTATAACAGCACTACAGGTGACCCTGTGTATAACAGCACTACAGCTGACCCCGTGTATAACAGCACTACAGGTTAGCACTACCTACAAAACACCTGGAATGATGTAAGTGTACACAGTATATACAATGTATTGATATCCCATACACACCCGCGTGTCTACAGATGTACCTAACTATGAAGCCGAATAGCTAGAACAGCCTCTCATCTGTGGTGTCAACTTACCGGCCAACTACACACATTCCAACAAGCACCTAAAATGGTGATAGCGTTACATGTGGAATGACATGTGCTGTATCACCTTAGCTCCCTCTGTGCCAAACGCAGAGACTACACACAATGTAATGCTCCACCTGAGAGGAACGTCTCAATGCACACACGCAGGCTATACTTACAGGAGGGCCTCCATTAAAGCCTACAGACAATACACCGAACAACAATGGCTGCAACAGGATCATCACCTCAGCACCTAGCCTTCAATGTGATGGTTCTATTGAAACATGTTCTCAGTAGGTTAGCTGGTAAACTGATCTCACCAGCTAC